>PRKT01000903.1:122228-185754 GCA_003671525.1 Saccostrea glomerata | reverse complement strand
CTCTCCGTGCACAGGTCAGGTCACTTGGCCCCTGTGATCTTGGTCTTCAATAAAGAAATATTCAGGTACATTAACATCTTCTGCAACAAAATCCGACCATCTTTGCCAGGCTTTAGCGACCAGTTAGAGGTTGAAACCTCTTCCCTCTTCCTGACCTTCCCATACCAGAGGAATTTTCCCTCTGCAATGAACACCTCGACGAGAGATAGAGTTATCAAGTCTTTGTGGAAAACGGCGAAGCAATCGAAGCAGATCTCACGTACACAATTGAGAAAGACGACAGCAACATCGGTAAAAAGATTTAGTTATATGCTGTCTTTTTGATACTATCTGGAGTGTTTTTCATGCACAAGAAGACACACTGATAAAAACTCAGAACTCGACTTTCAGTATTTAATTTCTAGTGATTTTTTGTGAATTATATGAAAATTTAATTTTTGATTTATTTTAGTTACGTTGGGGGGATATATTCATATATTAAAGCAATGTTTAAATCTAAATTTGCAACTGATATTTTATTTCAACAGGTTTTCAAACTGTTCATTTTTATTTTTAGGAAAACCCGGGAAGAAGGCAAATTTTCCCAGTGGAAAATAACGCAAAGTATCATGTAGTTAAAAAAACAAACTTACAATGGGGACTCATTTGTTTTACCAAAAAAAAACCCCTAACCACAGCAAAATATTAATCATTGCATTTTCTCTTTTCATTGAAAATTAATTTTCCAAAACATACAAGAATTCTGATTTCTGCTGTAATTGATGAATGCTAAAAAATTCCTTGTTGAGGTAGTCCTATTAAAACTATCTTCTTATAAATTTCTCTTTGTGTAGGCAGTTAAACATACAGACATCAGAATGATAGAGTTTTGCCACCAGATGTTGCTGAAGCACATCATGTAACTAATTATTGTTTTTTATTATTCATGAGACCTGTATATGAATTAGTTGTGCTACTAGGCTAAATTGTTGAAATGTATTCGATCATGATGTTAAGTTTATTTTGATCATATATATTAGTAGTGGTATTTTGTACCAGACGAGGAATGTGCTGTCATCAGAATCATTTCATGAACAAGCTATCTAATATTGTGGAACTCATTTGTGTTATTTGGTTTTCATTACAATTAAGCGGGGTTTCTACCTGTTCCTGTTCGCCAGTTCTTGCCATATTTCATTATTTCTATTGGTCCTTTTCTGATTAAAATGTAAGTTTAATGATGTCAATTGTTTATTTACCAAAGATATAATTTCCTAGATTTGTTTTTTAGGAGAAATATGACATAAATTGTTTTCTTTTCAAGTGATGGTCTTTGGCCGCCATTTTTGAACTGTATTTTGATTGATTTTTTAAAAAAATTACTACGCCTTGTAATATCAAAGGTAAATCAGAATCTCTGATATGTTTTTTTTATAGATCTTAGACCAAGAGATTTTACACATGCTTTACTCTTATGATTTCAGGGTTCTCCATGGGCAATTTGACTGTGTTGCTCCCAAAACATTAAAATTTCTTCGACACAGAAAAGAATCGAATTTTAAGCATGCGAAACAGTTAAAACTTTTGCCGACTCAGTAAGATTCGCGATAGACAGAAAGTCTATACACATAAATTTAAATCGAAAATGAATCGATAGTTATGCTCTTTATTCTCAATATACAGTAAACGAAAATAAGTAAGAAAGAGGCCATGTTAAAGGTTACAAAAAACTCAATGGTAAATTTGAGAACCTGAGGTATGTCATACTTCCCTTGCCAAAAATGGATTACTTTACATCTATATATTAATTTATACAATATTATGTATTGCAAACTGAATGAACCATACCATTAAATTATTAAGGAATCACTGTCTAGCTTTGAGAGTATGCCAGGGCATCAACAATAGTGGGAAACATGGGATAATTTGCATAACGAGCGATTCCTTACATTTCCATTTCATTGTGAAATAAAATTGTAGACTTAGACATTAAAATGTAGACTAATATATTTAAATTACACGATGACGTCCATACCAATTTCAATAGTAATCGCACACTGTCGTCAAACAAAAAGGCAGCCGCACGAGATTTTCATACGTATTTGGCCTCCTTAGAGTCAGACACAGAGACGGATGCGCACGAGATTTGCATGCGTATTAGGCCTCCTTTGCTGCTGACCTATCGACCTGCCTAATTTACATTCCGGCAGAATTATCAAGAAATGAATTCTCCCAACTTTCAAACAGTTATCACAGAGAAAATAAAGTGCCACGCCACAGCATGATACGCCCGTCAAAAAATTACAATTATAATGTATCTTAAACAGTTAAAAGTGCAGGAAAATCATGTCAACCTTGATTTAAAGATTTCAATGATTTTTACACACCTTAAAAAATTTGTTTATCCATCTCATGTAGTGTAGGCATTAATTATAATAAATATTGCATCATTCATAGATTTCTATACCTTGACAAATGCCTATCATGTTAAACAATATCAAATTAATCTTCACAACTTTATCTATACCTAATTAATTTTGGAAATAAAAGGCTGGCCATCAAATATAAACTGACCAACAGTTCTTCTGTCTAATTCCCGAAGGAGACAATTAAGAGCATGCTCTGAAGTAATGAAAGAGACATACAGCTAGCCTTCCTACATTGAACACATTAATTAATCTTTAACTGGATGCTTGTCTACTCATTACTCCCAAAAGATTATTGGTTCTGCACTATCTACCATAAAACATTTTTGAAACATCAATGAATTTTGTTTTTAGATTTAATGTCAGACAGTTAATTGTTAATATGCAATTCACATGGACATGCAGATTCAACCCCTACCCCCATAAAATTAATTTTTAAGTTCACAATATTATGTAATAGTTTAATATGCAATATCATATTAAGTTTAATTACGTCTCATCAAATTCATTTTAAAGCTTTGGCTATCCAAGAAGAGCTATTTTTAATCCAAAAGGCTTACCCATTAGGCCCAATACTCAAGGGATATAGATAGCACTGGTGCTCTTACAGCTACTACTCACACTAAAGTCATTAATTTCTCTCTCTAATTTGACATGCAATTTTCTGTTATCAAAATTCTTCTTGACTAGTGCTTGATAATTAGACTCATGGGATAGGTGGAATTTCTCTAACATACATTACATTTTTATAGAATGCTGTCAAGTATATATGCTAAAAAAAATATTTTCTTAATTTAACATTTTTCTAATAAGGTTAGTACAATAGTTTTACATTTTTTGGAATGTGTAAATAAATGAAAAAAAAGACATTTTTTTTTTAAAAATTCCACTTAAATTAAAGGTCACAGTGACCTTGAAATAGGTTGCGACACACCTTCTACCTAAGATGCATAAACTGGCCAAGCTTGATGATTCTAAGTCCAATAGTTTTCTAGTTATGAACCGGACAGGATTTTTCCATATTTGGCTAAAACTTTTTAATTATAGGTCAGAGCGACCTACTTTTTGTGCGCAACACACCTTCTACCCAAGATGTATCAGCTGACAAAGTTTGATAACTCTAGGCCTTATAGTATTCATGTTATGAGCCGGACACGAGAAAAGCTAACAGACGGACAGACAGACAGACAGACGGACGGACACGAAGCCTATAACAGAATACGTCCCGTCTTAAGACGGGCGTATAAAAAAAGAAATGGAAATATTTAAGTATCACTGATCTACACTTTCTAAAATCTTTTCTTGTGGTCGATCAATACACCATATATTGTGAAAAAGGTCACATTCATAGCCTTTGAGATGGTGGAAGGTGGATGTCTCTCCTTAACTGGAGACCTGGACGATGGGAATGCAAAAGCAATCCAGTGCAAACCACAAGATGTGGAAGCCTGTTTGCTTACAAAATTGCCACTCCAAGCTGAAGTAACTACAAAAGAAAAAGAAATTAAGCAATGCTCGCCAATAATGCACCGCACTAAAGCGAATTTACACACGTTCAGATACAGGCATAAGCACGGAAGAAATATGAAGTTGACATCAGATTCTCCTAGGTATTAGATAAACTAACTGCCTCTTCAAACATTATCAATTATATGGCCCCAGGGTCAGGGGTTCTGGTGTTAGGGTGGGGCTCTATTGATTATATATTGAAAATACATTAAATCTTTGAAAATTTTCTTCTCTTTCTCTTGGTATGAAGCAGATGAACTACCTAAATAGTTATGATGAGCAAGGGCCCTAATCTTGCAGAATTGTGAATTCAAGGCCCCAGGGTCAGGGGTGGGGTGGGGCTCTACTTATATACTGAAAATGAATTAATTATTTGAAATCTGCTCTTTTGTATTTATAAAACATTTATTTATTTTTTGATAGACAATTTTAAGTGTGCCTTTTTAAAATTTGTGCAATGTGTGGACCTAGGGTCAGGGGTTTATGTCAGGGGCACTACTGATTATTGCTGAATATTACAGATTAGTTGGAATGAAATTTTGTTTCCTACCCTGCGTATGGATATTCAGTAACCAAGCTGAGCAACTGCTAAATGTATTGTTATGATGATCAATGGTGCCTCTTTCAAAATTGTGAATGCCATATAGCATCTGGCTTAAAACATTAATCAAATTCAATAACTGGAAAGTTGTTGCATAATGCTCAGTAGACCTATAAGGCCCGTGGGCCTCTTGTTACAGCTTGTAAAGGCTTGTTTAAATCCCCCTTTTATTAACCTAGTGGAAAAAATCTATTGATAGCCGCAATGTTTATGAAATTAAAAAAACATCTCTGTAATATGATGTTATTAACAAATTACACAGATGCAAATTAATAAGCACTTTTAACATTTTCTCATATATTGAGAAATATTAAGTTCCTTGAAAATGCGTTTGCGTGGAATTGCACGCGTCCTGTCCGGAAACTCGTTTACTGCTTTCAATGCATGTATTACATGTAGAAATCGAGCTCTTCTGCCTTTCATCCCCAAAGGGTAAGATCTGCCATACATACCGAGCTGGAACTAGAGGTGCTGGTGAAGGACATGTCCCCGATCTACAAAAAAGTTAAAATATTGTGTATTTCATTATAATTCATTACTTTGTGTTAACATTTGAACATTTTCAACTTCTTCTCTAAAACCACTGAACCAATTTCAACGAAATTTGGTATAAAGCATCTATGGTTGAAGGGAAACATAAATTGTGAATTTCATGGTCCCCGCCCCCCTGGGCCTGAGGGGTTGGGTCAAAACGACTAAAATTAATGAAATCTTCAAAAATCTTCTTCTTTACTCCTGGACATCAAGCAGGCAAACTATTGGCATGAATGTAATGAGCATTGAGTCTTCTACCAAAATTGTGAAATTCATGGTCCCAGGGTCAGGGGTTCTAGTGCTAGGGCGGGGCTCTATAGATTATATACCGGTAGTGAAAATGCATTATTTCTTTGAAAATTTTCTTCTCTGCTCCTGGGTATTAAATTAACTAACTAAGCACATAGTTATGATGAGCAAGAGTGCTTCTTCCAGATTTGTGAATTTTATGGCCCCAGGGTCAGGGGTTCTGGTGTTAGGGCGGGGCTCTGTAGATTTTATAGTGAAAATGCATTATTTCTTAAAAAATCTTCTTCTTTGCTTCTGGGTATTAAATAAACTAACTAAGCACACAGTTATGATGAGCAAATGTGCCATTTCCAGATTTGTTAAATTCATGGCCCCAGGGTCAGGGGTTCTAGTGCTAGTGCGGGGCTCTGTAGATTATATAGTGAAAATGCATTATTTCTTTGAAAATCTTCTCTGCTTCTTGGTATTAGATAAACTAATTAAGCACATTGTTATGATGAGCAAGAGTGCCTCTTCCAGATTTGTGAATTTTATGGCTCCAGGGTCAGGGGTTCTAGTGCTAGGGCGGGGCTCTATAGATGATATAATGAAAATGCATATTTTTGAAAATCTTCTTCTCTGCTCCTGGGTATTAAATAAACTAACTAAGCACATAGTTATGATAAGAAAGAGTGCTTCTTTCAGATTTTTGAATTTTATGGCCCCAGGGTCAGGGGTTCTAGTGATAGGGCGGGGCTCTATAGATTATGTAGTGAAAATGCATTATTTCTTTTAAAATAGTCTTCTCTGCTCGTGGGTATTACCGCATATACTCACCTATAAGTCGGTCCGCATATAAGTCGGTTGTATTTAATAAGCTTATATATCAGAGGGACTGACCTTATATAAAACCATTGATCGTATAGCTCCCCTATAAGTCGGACATAGAGTTTTGGACCAGATATTAACTCCCAAAAGTCCGACTTATAGGCAAGTATATACGGTAAATTAACTAGCTAAGCACATAGTTATGATGAGCAAGAGTGGCTCTTCCAGATTTGTAAATTTTATGCCCCAGGGTCAGGGGTTCTGGTGTTAGGACGGGGCTCTATTGATTATATATTGAAAATGTATTATTTTTTGGAAAATCTATATCTTAAATAAACTAACTAAGCACATAGTTATGATAAGCAAGAGTGCCTTTTCCAGATTTGTTAGTTTTATGGCCACAGGGTCAGGGTTCTGGTGTTACGGCAGGACTCTTTTGATTATAAAGTGAAAATGCATTTATTCTTTGAAAATCTTCTTCTCTGCTTTTGGGTATTAAATAAACTAACCAAGCACATATTTATGATAAGCAAGAGTGCCTCTTTCAAAATTATGAGTTTTATGGCCCCAGGGTCAGGGGTTCTGGTGTTAGGGCGGGGCTCTATTGATTATGTAGTAAAAATACATTAATTCTTTGAAAATATTTGCTTCTGGGTTTTATGCCAATGATCCAAGTATATATATATTCATGATGAGGAAAGATGCATCTAGCAAAGTGGGTTTTTTTGCCCCCCAGGGTCAAAGTTGGGCCGGGGGGGTACATAGTCTGAAAATAAATTAATGCTTTGAAATCTGCTCTTTGCTATTAATCAACCATATGATTACATTTGCAAAAATTTGAAATATGTGGCCCATGGGGTAGTGGTTGAGGTGCACAAATTGTTATAAAGTGGAAGTGCATTTTCTCTTTGTTACTCTGATCTATCTCTGGGTATTAAGTAAATAGAGTAAGCATGCTAAGTTAATAATTATGATAAGCAATGGTGCCTCTATCAAAATTGTAAATTTCATGGCCTCCGGTTTAAAATACGAACCAAATTTAATTGTTTGAAACAATACTCAGGTGACCTATAAGGCCCGTGGGCCTCTTGTTTATCACTTTCAACTCGATCCTATACATGGGATTCTCAACAGCTTTCAGTTTATTGATCGTCGCATTTTCTTTCAATTTCAATGTTCCTTATTGAACGTGGAAATGCCTTTTACTTATCCTTCCAAAATTGCTTTATTCTTTCTTTATTTAGAAAAAAATCTTTAAAAAACAAGATGTGTGTGTGAAACACTATGCGCCCGGCGGCAACACAAATCGAAAAAGCTATTTTTAGCATACAAGCATAGGTAACATTCAAGGTCACAAGGTCATTGACCTTGGAGTCATTTGAAAAGACTTGCTGAGTGGATTTTGCACACCAAATATGAAGTCTCTATCTTTTATGGTTCAAAAGCTGTGGTGAAAGGTACGAAAAAGCTATTTTTAGCATATAGGTCACAGTCAAGGTCACCAGGTCACTGACCTTGGTGTCATTTGAAAGAACTTTATTAGTGTAGTGTGCATACTAAATATGAAGTCTCTATCTTTCATGGTTCAAAAGTTATGGCGAAGGTTAATGTTTGCGGACAGAAAAGCTATTTTTAGCATATAGGTAACATTCAAGGTCATAAGGCCATTAATATTGGAGTTATTTGAAAGCACCTAAATAGTGAAGTATGCATACCAAATATGAAGCTTCTACCTTTCATGGTTCAAAAGTTATGGCAAAGGTTAAAGTTTGGAGACAAACAAACAAACAGACAGACAGGACAAAAACAATATACGCCTCGGATCTATCGATCCGGGCGCATAAAAATTTTTTATAAAGCGTCTTTAAGGTACTCAGTATTCAGTTTCTTATGAAGGGATTTGATATTAAGTAAGACTTTAAAATATGACATGACCTTGACCCTAGGTAACTTCCTCCAACCATCAGCTTTAACTAGTGATCTATTCGTTGCTCTGCAACGCGTGCGGCTCTAGAGTTTATGGTTATATTTGTATCAAATTTGCACTCTAGAGATTTGCTTTTCCTTGCTATGGTTTCCAAGTCTTTTATCCTTCATCCATTTTTGTAATTTTGTGCAAAGCTCCCCAAATAAGTTCTGTATTTTCTAGCTGCTCAAAAGTTCGTTAGTAGTAACAGGGGCCGGGTCGGTTTATTCCCCGAATGGCTACTGGGAAAAAACAACAAGTCATTATCACACTCAATTAAGGGACCCTCTAAGGGGTACAGGTAGACTTACCTGTATGAATAATCTACTAGAATTTAAATAAAATAGAACAGGTTTTTCAATTTTTTTCTATTTGAGCAGTGTAAATAAAATAGCACTGTTTCACTTTCATATCACACATATTTACAATATTTACAAGTCATTTAGTCTTCATGTTTCATCACAACTAAGGGGTCACTATCCAAGGCGAAGAAGTTCAGAAGCAGAGTCTGTGTAGGTCATAAGATCTGTGATGCCTTGCTGATACCTTTCTTTCAGTAGCTGCAGTCTTCTCTTTATCGTTGCATACTTCTTCGCTGGAGGTCTAATACTTCCGCCGGCTTCTCTCTCAATCTGTTGGATCTCTTTTGCATTCTGTATGTCTTTAAACATCTTCACCACGACGAAGATGTTGGGATGTGCATGCTGTGCCATTCTTTTGAGTTTTCCATGCCATCCTTCCAGGCCGTTGTTGGTCCATGGTCCCTCCGTTCCGAAACACTTCTCTGATGGAGTCATGAACTGCTGTCTAGAAGTCAGCTAGAGCACACGTGGGTAAAAACTGTAGGCCAAGGTCGTTGACGTTGTCTTGAAGAAGGGTGAAGAATCTTGTATAGATGGCTTGACTCTCTCCTGGTAGTAGGGCATACACAACAGGTGTCATCACATCATCACTCAGAATATGACTGGTGGAGATCTGGTGGAAAAGGCTGGAGCAGGTGTAGAATGTCCCGTCACAGAAAAAAGGTCTCTGAAGCTGCTAAGTCTCGTAGATTGTCCGTTGTTGCGAATGCTAGGATCCTACTGTTGTGAACGGTGTCGTCTAGAAGGAGGAAATTTTCCCCTGTCTCTGTTTCTGTCCATTTCCCCTCAAGTCGGATGTCAGCAGCTGTCTTTGGAAGAGGTGGAGTCTGTTTCCGGCGAGCTCTGTAAAGTGATGACTTGGCCGTGTTGAAGGTTGGCAATCTCTCGATGACTTCTCTGCTGGTGTCATCCCACTCGTTGTCTCGCAGCCTGTTGAGTTCCTCTATGAAGATGGAAGGTATGGTTTTACTTCTTCTGTGCATCGCCTTGAAAGCTGGTTCATGATCTGTTTGGCAACAACCTCGGTGTGATCTGCAGGATGGGCGTGGAGCTGTCTTCCGAATCCTATGGGAACGTTGTTTTATGTGGAGAGTCCAGCTGAAGATCCTGCAACAACACATCTCCAGAAGAGATTGGTGTCTGTTCTTCGGTGAATTCTGTAGATGAAACCTTGAAAGGATAAGTTCTGGCCGCCTCTTCTGTTTGTGATGAATTTCACGTTGAGCTGTGCATTCGCCATTGTTGATGGGTGAAGAATGATGCGTCTTCATTTCCATCCTTGTATATATACTATTCTGAAGCTTGTGTTGTTCTTGTATTTACAGCTTGGACTGCATCATTAAGCAAGCTCAGCACTTCATTTCCATCCTTAAATAAATACTATTCTGTAGCTTGTGTTGTTCTTGTATTTACAGCTTGGACTGCATCATTAGGCAGAACATCATTTTCTTTGACACTTATGATGATTTAAAAGAATGTTTTAATAATTAAAAACGATAAATAAATGGATTGAATTAGACAAAATTTTATAGAAACAATTTATTTATGATACATAAATATGTTTTTTATGTGTTAATTTGATATTTAAAATATTTTGAAAATTTAGCACAAACAATTGTTTGTAAATTCTCCCCAAAAAAAAAATTAAAGGTAAAATAAAAAAAAAATATTTTTCTGAAATCTTAATTTTATCTATTTATATCCATTTATTGATTTATTCAGTATATTTCAGAAAAAAAACTTGATTGAAATAAAAAAGTCAATAAAATTAAATGAATATATCTTATAATTAAAATATTGCTTATCCAGGTAAACACATGTAAGTCTACCTGTACCCCTTAGAGGGCCCCTTAATTGAGTGTGATAATTACTTGTTTTTCCCAGTCGCCATTCGAGGAACACACCGCCGGGTCAAATGAGTGCACTTTTGGCCCTTGGGGGGGATAGCCGGGTCAACGGAGTGCACTTGTGAGGGTGAGATCAGGAAAAGCTGATTTTATGAGATACCAGGCTTGGAAAACCCGATTTGATACACGCTTAACGCTGCTTTTTATACCTTTTTATACGCCCGTCTTAAGACGGGACGTATTATGTTATAGGCTTCATGTCCGTCCGTCCGTCTGTCCACTCGTGTCCGGCTCATAACTTCAATACTAATAGGCCTAGGACTATCAAACTTTGTCAACTGGTACTTCTTGGGTAGACGGTGTGTCGCGCACAAAAAGTAGGTCAAGCTGACCTTTAATAAAGATGCTATGGCCAAATAATAAAAATCCTGTCCGGCTCAAAACTAGAAAACTCTTAGACCTAGAGCTATCAAACTTGACAAAAATATACATCTTAGGTAGAAGGTGTGTCGCGGCATATTTCAAGGTCACTTTGACTTTTAATTTAAGTGAAATTTTTTGAAAAACTAATTCTTATAAATTTTCAATTTCATAATCCTAAAAAATGTAAAATTATAGCTGTATCCTTGTTAAAAAATGTTAAATCAAGTAAAAAACTTATTTTTTCATCATATACTTTACAGTAATCTGTGAGAAATGTTATGTTGTAAGAGGAATGTAGTTTGTCCCATGGGCATAATTAACAAGCACTGGTCAAGAAGAATTTTGATAGCAGAAATGTGCATGTCAAATTAGAGAGAAATTAATGAGTTTATTGTCAAGAGCTAACTGGAAGACCATCTCTGACCATGCAGCTGTTGTCTCTTGAGAGTTGGGCAAAAAGAAATGTCCTCATAGTTGCTTGTGTTAATTAAGAGTTTTTGACGGCTAGTTCAGATAAAGATCTTTCAATTAGTTATTTGGTGTAATGTAATTAAAACAAATTGATGTAAAAATACAGTATATGATTAAAACTAAATTAATATTGTATGATATAATAAAAACTAATAATACATATTTACATTGAAAAAAAAAATACATTTCAATTTTTATATCTTTGCAACAATTGCAGAGTGCCATGTCTTATAAAATTTTATAGTCTAAAGAATAATTTCTGTTTGATGTTTTTTAGACTGTAGCATTTTTAATCAATCATAAAATATGCAATAAAAAAAGCAGCAGATGGATATTTGTTAAGCTCTAACTCAGCCAGTTTAGAATTATGTGATGTATTATTTCTTATAATTATAAATCTTAGAGATGTATGTACAATAAGTATGATAAGGAATTAATGGAATTAGATAATTGAAATCAGTGTCAATCTTGTAATCTTGAACTTGGTAATCAAAGTTACCTGATTTTCTTGCACTCTAAATACCAATTTATGATCATTATTGAACAATATTTGACGGGCGTATCATGCTGTGGCGGGGCACTTTATTACTGAGTGTAAAACCTGCACGCGCTCAGCACGGTTTGAGAGATACCTGAGATATATATAAGATATCCTTCTTACCTGCACTTTCTCAGTACGCACCTGGAAAAACCTACACTCGCTTATCACCTTCTTACTCTTGTAAAGTCTACTGTTTTTTCGAAATTCATTATAAATAATAATAAAACAGGGGTGTTGCTAAAACGCGGAAAGAAAAACGGAACGGAAAACGGAAAGTTTTTTGTCAAACAAATAGCATAGATTCGATAAAAAATAAGATAAAAGAGCAGTATTCTTGTTGTAAAAGTCATTTCTAATAAAAAGTTATTGTCCATTTTTGCATTTTTAAGCTATACTAAGACGTATCTGTGGAAAGTGGGGAAGGGGGGCTAAACCTACGAAGATATGTTCAATGTCTCTACTAAGTATATGTTTGGAAAAAAAAAGTGGGGGGCTTAGCGGTTCCGACGCCTATGAATTGTACAGAAAGAAATTCGACCCCCCCCCCCCCCACACTCACACACGAAATAGGATTTTCGTGTTTGGGACTTTGGGCAAAGGAAATACTCACTTTTTTTTGCTTGTCAAATTTGTTGTTGGAATTTTCTTTTACTGCATGACCCCTTCCCTCACCCCCTCTTTCAAATTGTTTCCAATATCAGACAACTATAGTTATAATATTCTGATATTCAGATTATGCAAGCAGTGTCCAATTTGCGAATCATGAAAGGGGAGTGGTAGTTTCGGGTCTGTGTTGGGGCCCACAGCCACATTATTAATTGATTTATTAAACCTTTTGTACATTTTGGAAACAAAAAGGGGGCAGACCTATTACAACTCCTCAGACCTTTCCGATGAGCGGTAAAACAAACTCATTTATTACGGGGTCACCCCCTCCCCCAAACATACACACATATGTACCGAAAAAAACAAAATGTTACTTCACCAGGGACGTAGAAACCGGGGTGGCCAAGGGGGGGGGGGGGGCTCCCCCCTTTTTTCCCCAACATTACCTTATCTATCTAGAATGTTCATTGAAAGGATGGTTGCCCCCCCCCACTCTTTACCATAGGATAGTGAAGTCAAGGAATGGTAGGAAAATGTATTTAAAAAATAGAAGTGAAAGGAAATTAGCTCTGAAAAAGCTGAGCACATCCCCCCTCCCACCCGCGAAATAGGATTTTCGAGTTTGGACGAGTTTTAATATTTTCTTAGCGTCTCTATGTTGAATAAAATTTTAACAACCAGTGTGTAAAAGAGAAGTTTATTCGAGCTTGCCGTAAACGTTGGCCCTAAACCTAATCTTAATAATTTTATTTTACATTTTATTTCTCTTTCTATGGTTCATCTAAATATCAAATATTTGCCCCCCCCCCTTACATAACCTTTTTAATATATTCGATTAGTGCATACTATTAATGCAAGATATATAACTGTAATCAGCTGCGACTCGCACAAATTGTTCCGACGAAAATAGTTCCATCATTGTTAAGTAGATGCAACATAATTGTTCATGATAAGAATAATGTTGTGTATGTCATATGTAAAAGAAACCAAAATTAATGTTAATTTTTACTCCAAAGAGCATTTTCTCCCCTAAATACAAATAAAAAATATTAATATTCCTACGCTCGCTCCCTCCTCAGCTGGTTTTTTTTTATTTAAGTTTGATAACAGAGAATATCTAGGTCATTCTTCGGTTGATATTTTTTTCACTGATGAATTGATTATACTATATCAACAACTGTAGTCAAATCATGTTAATTGTTCGTTTATTATCATATAGTTTCCTCTTAGAGAAAAAAAAATCATATTCTGTGTGTGAAGTATATTAAATGACGGAAGACAGATTCATGCACGTGTGTAGACAAACTACACATAGGGAGAGTACCTATAAAATGTGTAACAAAACCCGAACTGGCTGGGGATTTCTAAACTGACAATCGTTTGATTTTTATTAATCAGAATTTGTATTCATGTGATCTAATTATGAAAAAAAATCTGTCTGTCATCGTAAGTTCTTTGTTCGCGGGAGTCCGTTTGACAACTCCATCGCTCGTGTGTACAGACCAAGGGTAACTGGTCTTGCGGACATAGGTATGTGTACTGTTTGTTAGCATGGTTAGGAGACAGGGTGACCGTAATGCTACGGACTCACGAAATTTACAAAAGTTTATAACTAGACAGTGCAGTTTTATTTTTATAAACGTCATTATACGCTGTTAAACATATTAATCTAAACGTCGAATATCTTTGGATATGGAGTGACCCATATCTATTCTTGTTACTACGGAAATGTTCGTTCAAGTTGACATCCTCAAACTTTTTGAATTACAATATATACCCAGAGTTATCGTTCACTTCGCTACAATGTCTACCAGGGTTTTCGTTCGCTTCGCTACAACGTCTACATTAATTACATCAATCTCTAACCTGAGTTATCGTTCCACTTATACCTCGTGTTGTTGCGAATCGAATGTAGTAAGTTTGTGTAAAAAATTTTAGTGAAAGATGTTGGAGTTGGAACTTATCCCCCCTTCCGAATCCATCGTTTTCTTTTTGTGTTTTATCCCTCTCCCGAATCAAACAATTGTCTGTACATGTTTGTCAAATACTCTTCAAGTTCGTTTACCCCCCCCCCCCCCCCCCCCTTCAATTTCGATTCTAGGTGACTGCTACAGTATGTTAGCGATTTTCGTGAGTAAGAGACTACGCATGACAAAATAAATTTGTATTTAATAGTGGGGGCTTGAATATGTACCAGATATATCGTTTATGATAAAATTTATGTACTTTAAGAGATTTGGTCCAAAATAATATATTCCGTTTTCCGTTCCGTTCCGCTTTCCGTTCCGTTTTCCGTTCCGCGTTTTAGCAACACCCATAAAACAGGGGTATAAATAAGTAAAAAATATAGTTTTATCTTCATAATCGACTATCATGTCTAAGTTATACCACTCTTTAATTTTAAAAGATTATGATATATTCATGCAATGGATAGAGCAACACGAACAACCTTTCTCCCTAGAGGCCGAAGTGTTCTTAGAAGCCACCGACATTCTAAAAACAACTCAGGATTTATGGTTTCAATGCCTGGGGCTTTTACACCCGCCCAACCTGGGGAGATTAGTCACTTTACATTTTCTATGTCGACAAGCTGAGAAAGTGATTCTACTCTGGCAGGAAATAAATACCATGGAGAAAACCTGTTTTCAGTACGGCCTGAAATATGTGGAAATGTCAGAAAGAAATCCGTGACTTTTAAAAACGGTTTCAACGAAATCTACGAATTACCCCCCGAAGACCGGAAAAGTCCCTGGATGACCCTGGTAGCCGATCGAATACGATTTCAGATGAGAATTCGGCAGCTACAAGCCTTGTTAGTATTTAAGAAATAAACCATGTCAATTCTGTACGTCATTGTTGTTATTGATGATGCCATCTTGGATTTATTTTAGACGCGGAGTCTGTGTATGGTTTTTTACTTAACCAAAAAAAATATTGAGTGGTTCATGGTCTATCAAGTAAATATGAGTGATTTTTAGACCAATCCGATTCTTTTCATCTTAAATTTCTTTCATAAAAAGGTCTGGTTTATTAAAAATGAGAGTTGTGTACGGATTGCCTTGTTGACCCCCAGTGTCACTCGAATCTCGATTTCTTAAAAATCTACAGCTTTTCAGGCCCCAAAATCTAGATACGAATTGTTTTTAACCTCATTACATTCTATCCTTCTTAAAATTTCAGTTCGGAAAAAGGTAGATTCTGAGATATCCTATCTCATAGTGTGATATTCTGAAAAACGGTGACCTTTGAACTCGGCTGTGTCTACCCCTAAACTCATTTTAGCTGGGTTTTTACCCTGATCATGATTCTTTTGTAATAAAACCATATCCCCACTCTTCCCTAAGTCCCTTCCCCTCAAGGACCATGAGTTTTCCTGGTCTTACACTCTAAAACGACTTAAAATGCCTATTTTATAAACTCGGCACACTGGATTTCGGCTACTCGCTTCGACCTTTTTAATTCTTCTCCAAGACGGATTCATGTCATGTATCAATTTAATTCTGAAACAGGAAACATACCTTCTTTAAACCTGTATCATGATTGAATCCCATTACGAATACACACTAAATAATCTATGAAAAGGTATATGTCCCAAAGCACAAATCAAACTCAATTGGGGTTCGCCAAGCTTGTTGACTCAGGCCTCAGAGGGTGCTCTCTTGTCATGACCTTGATCCAAGGCTATTTGGGTAAGTTCAAGGTCACTGGAAGAAAAATTTCATAATTCGTGTCCGGTCCATATTATTAACTGGGAGCGTGATGTAAATCTTAAATTAATTAGATTAGTTATCGGAGAGTTATATTCTGAATAAATTAAATATAACTAATAAATAATTGAGAGAATTACATTTTAACTGGAATTTTTTTTATTTCCTTCTCATTCGGGACTTTATTATTTTCATGTTCATAACTTAACTTAAAAAATAAAAAAAAAATGCTGGCCTTATAATGAAGAAAGGGGCCTCTTTCAAAATAAATAATTTCAGGGCCGCTGGACCAGGGGTACCATTCACATTGATCAGAAATCTTGTTAATAAAAGATTGAAATCCATGGATTCAATTAAATACCAAGATAGTTTAATATTTTAATGAATTTAATATAAATTTCGTTCTACAATATATACGCAGGTAGGTTAAGGTTACAACCAAATATTTACATTTGCAAATGTTTTCTTTATATAACTCTACTGAAAGGAAAGCGTATCTATAACTGTATAAATACAGGAACGGGGTCAAGAGGTCATAGATGTGCGTATGGATAATCGTTTGACGTAATTTCTCAGTGACGTCATAAAGGGTCGACGCGCGTCAAGTGGATTACATACTTGCCGTTGAGTTTGAAAAATAATGCATTCTCACACGCTAAAAGCACAGTCAGGCAAATATAAAGTATGATTAAGTCACAAATGTAAATATAAGTAATAAGGTATCATTTTAAAACATCTATCGGGCTATAAATACGGGTTGGTACGAGATTAAATTCATCATAAAGTCCGTGACCAACCCGTATTTATATCCCGATAGATGTTTAAAAATGATACCTTATTTCTTAAATATTCTACTTGCCTATATGTTATGACGTCAAAGCTTTGACAATACTAAGAACACTTACTTCAAAGAACTGAGAATTAGGTCCTTATTACATGTACATCGTGCGACAGCAAATCACGAGATCGAGTTTGATTTTCCTTGCCAAAGTATTAAGAAACAAAATTTATTAAGTTAAGTAATACCTGAAAAACGCTTTTATAAAAACACCAAATGCATCTTAAGTTTTACTCTTTTTGTAACGTTTTTATGGAAACAATAGGATTACCTCCACAATGAAACGTTTGTTTTCTTCTCTTTTCTTCTCTGTCTAATAAACAGATTATAAAAGCTCTGCTCCCAGGGGTAAATTCTCTACTTCGTCTTTGATAATTTATTACAAACGATCATTAGGGATCACTAACTTTTAGTTTTGAAAAAAAATGATGGGGCACTTAAAGTAGTAAAATTAATTTTGAAAAAAAAAATGGAGAAATATATATTAATTTTAATCAGCATTGTGATCCTCTTCTAAAAATCAACCGATATTATTTTCACAGAAGAATGAGGTATGAAAAATTTTGGCAACTAGCAAAAACTTTAAAATATTTACTTAATGCTTATTTATAAGTTTTGAAAATTTGATCAATTCCTAGGGAACGTATTATTAGCAGGTGTTTAGAGGCACATTGATAGACAAGAAATCAGTGTATATTGTTTAACCGACATATTGAAGAAAGTGACACTGATAACTTCTTAAGTTACACTGATTTTTAGTGTACATTTGGATTTTTAAATACTAGTATTGATTGATAAGACAACTTTCCTTTTCACGTTTTATTTGAGAACAATATTGCATGAAGAGTATATGGCAAATACACATTATATGTACTTAACTAGACATATTGTACAAGACTTCTTTTAAATGATTCTCATATACCATTTACTTTATTCGAACATTTACTTGTTTGAAAAGTCAATAAAGTACATTTCATAAAGCTTGATAATCTTGTTTACTCGCCAGTCTTCCCGTAGAAGTAGTAGTTTATAATATACTAAACGGAAGTATTCAGTATCTGTATCAAAATACAGAATGATCGATTTAAGAAGAAAAGCTGACTCCTGAAAGTTGCCTAGAAGAAGTAAGCATCCCTCGTTGACAGGTTAATTATATAGCCGCGATGAGCCTACACAACTGAAGCTCTCTGATATCAATTCATTTACAAAGTCTCTGCTCAGCCATTTTTTTTTTCTGACTAGCCAGCTGTAGATCTACACTACTCCAAATCCATTAATCTAAAGAATTTAACTTGTCATTTTTTTAGTTGTTTGCTATAGTAGGCTTTACAATCACCTAATTTCAGATTCAATAGAGCATAAAAGACAATTAAATTTTCAACATTAACATAATTGTTTTCATCCAGAGAACAATTGGATGCCATCAAGAGAGAACTTCTAAAAAATGCACTTCCTGTCTTTCAAAGTGAAGAAATCTTATGTTTATATTTTGAAACATGCATTTCAATCTAATTAAAATTTATTTAAATGTTCCAAATCCGCTACCGCGAGCCTTCTGAACATCTAACATCCCATTCGGGGTCACATCAGAGCGACCTTTCGATTATGAATACATGTACAAGTAAACACAAACACTTTGGCCATGTAGATTCAAGCCTCGGTAAACAATTTTCAAATTAATTCCACGGCTACATATCATCATTATTGATACAGTCTTACGTTGAATTAAAGTAATTTTGGAATAAATTTCATGTATATTCTGCAGTCTGGCATCTGAACGTGAATAATGCAAACGAAAGAGCACAAACTATACAAGATACCCCACACGTCATACATAACACAGCTTTTGCAATGCATATTTTTTTACTACAAAACTCCTCGGGTGTTTTGGTTCGGTGGTGAAAACAAGAAACCCATCTGAACTATAAGCCAGGATTTCGGAGGAACCATTTTCTTTGGCTAATCGAAGAGTCACTTTTACATGACCCCAAATAGGATGTTGTTAGATGTTTGAGAAGCAGTAGCGGATTCGGAACATCTTATTTTAATTAGATTGCATCCATCTGTGACATCAGTTTGGAATGTTATTGGTTTTACTATTAAGTAAAGTATTACAAAAACAGAATGTCTGGGTTTTTTTCTCTGATGACATTGGACAAAGATATGCATACTTAAATATCATCATTTTATGCACTTTTTCTGTACATTTTAGATGAAAGCATGCTAACCGCTTTTCAGTACTTTCAGTACTTTGATTTTTCAATGTTATGAACAAAATGTAAACATTTTGGGAAGGTTTCGTCCGAAATTGTTGAATAATTATTTCTACGATAGGACAGTAGGATTCTAGCAGCACTTTTCATGGTACAGAGAAGTTTTTACATAACTATTTATACAAATTGAAACTAATTATCCCCGGGGTAGTGTTAAACTTTTCACTTTTTCATTAAGGCATATTTTCTACCTGTAATTATAGACGTCACGCGGTGACGTTGTGGTGAAGTGCCTCCTGTAGTATAAGTCTCATTGAAGTCTATAGAATGCATAATTATAGCAAAAGTTTTATCCTTCACTTTTCCGATTTATTAGTGTTACATAATTATAAAAAAAGTGTTAATTCGCCGAATTCTGATCCATGTGCTGCCTTAACATACCCGCGTACCTGAAATTTGGATCTTTTTTAAAAGTACACCATTCACTGCACTTCGCATCGTCACCAAAAGGTGAGGTACAATCTGTGATAGGCCTTCTTGAACATCATCGCCTGTTCTAGCCCTGGACAGGGTATACATTAAGCATCAAAACAGGTATGAAATTACTAATGATTGCTATTTTATTTCCTTCCATTTTGCAGCTAATGCTTAAAGCTTTTTAGATATTCCCCTTTTTTATATGACTTTTTTTCATCTTTCTTCTGTAGTCCAGGGAAGTCCAATTTTAAAGAAGATAGGGTGGTGGAGTCGTTGTCAGCATGGATAACTTGTACTGGATGGCAGAGTCTCTCGTTCTACGTAGCACGGGCACTGCCATATCTGGCTCCATCGCCTTCCTGGATCTATCTCAGTTTTTGGAACACTGATGGACTGGTATCACGCCCTCTCCATGGTGGTCACAAACACTGCAGCTTTTGCTTCGGATATCGTACTGCAGGATTTGACCCGTCTGCTTCCCAATTAGTGTCCCATGCCCTGTATCATGAACAATTTTTTTGTTCATATTGAAGATAGAAAAGTCAGGCTGAGCTGCTAACAGGTTGAGGTAAGTGGTTATTATGTCATCTGTCACACGGGACATGATTTACTTACAAATTTCGAAAATCTAAAAAAAAAAAGCCAATTGATTTACTTGAAAACATAACTATAAATTAAAGATGCATGCAGATGTATTTTTGTTTGCAATTAAGCAATTGTGTTGATAATTTTACACGTATACCTTTATTATACCTTTTCAGATTCACCTAGCTGAAAGCTAAAATGTGCTTTTCTTATCACCTTTTGTTCGTCGCCTGTCCGTCTGTAAACTTTTACATTGACAACATCTTCTCAAGAACTACTTGGCCAATTTTTACTTAACTTGGTACAAAGCATTATTGGGTAAAAAGGAGTTATAATTGATTGGGGTAGTGTAGATTCTAAATTATATAAATCCTGACACCCGAGGGCAGGATGGGACCACAATAGGGAATCCAAATATTAAATTTATGTATCTAAGAAAAATCTTTAAAAATCTTCTCAAGAACCATTGAGCCAGAGAAATTGAAACACATAAAGAAGCATCCTGGGATAGTGTAAATTCTTGAAATCACGACCCTCGGGGTATGGCGGGATCACTTTAGATATTACAGAGGAGGAATCTTGTGAAGAACAGCATGGCCAAGGTTGCTCAGGTAAGCAATGTGACTCTTAGGCCTATTGTTATGTAACCTTTAATATCATATCTAATAACTGTTATGATATCAAACTGAACTCATCCTGCACCACGGGTCTGCCAACCAGCATCATAGCTGCACTCCATTATGTCAGACATTATGTCAGACATCTGTACTTCCTTCTGGAGCGACCTTGTGCAGGATTTCTCGGCCTCCTTTTCTATAATATCGCCTATGATATTATCCTTTTTTGCGATGGTTTTCTGATTGGTGGGTGTAATATCGCAGGTTGTTAAAAATTCCTTGAAGTGGCTTGGTCCCATGCCAGAATTGATCATGCCTGAAAGAAGAAAAATGACATTTAGCTACAAAATAATTTTTAAAGATGGCCTTAGTACATAAGAAGTTTGAGATGACAAAAGGAGGGGGTGGTTATTATTATTTTTACAGATTGAATCAATTGCACCTGTCCATATTTACTAAATCGTTCTCAATATTTAAAAATGAGGAAATCTTTTTAGAAATTTACAGAACACTTGTGATTTATAATCACTGTCCTAAATGAGACAAGAGAGAGAGAGAGAGAGAGAGAGATGATAGGCTTTGCTATAGTTACTTCGTAGGCCTATTTATAATTCATCCAAATAAGGGTAGGGGAAAGAGGGAGAAAATGGGGCGAAAACCTCTCCGCATACAGTATGTGCTGTTATGCTTTATTCACAAACCTCTTGGAAGAGGCAATGCATATATAATCACTCATGTCATACTACAAATAATGTGAAAGTAAAATTGAAGGAATCAGGGTGTTTTCTATGGGTTATTTTCTATTTATGTACCCGGTATTTAATGTTTGGTGTTGTTTGTGAAACAATCCCATAAAATGTTTTCTTGGCCGTAAATGAATGCTTATAATCAAATAGTGAATATCATAAAGTACTACTTTCTTTATATCAATGTAAAGTTTTTAATTTTAAGTAGTATTTACCAAAACTAGATAAATACCTTATTGTTGAAGGTTTCTGAGAGAATCTTCGTGGAGATTTGCTTTTGTGAAAGGCAAATTTTCGAAAAGTTGGCTGGTTTGTCGAGCTCTGTGCATCGGTTGCCAGCGACGTTTGAGATGACAATGCTGTCGTTGTTGAAGCGACTGTTGTCGTCGTTCTTTGACTAACTAGTCTTGAGGCTAATGTTGACATCACGTCTTCATTCAAAATTTCGCTTATGATTTCTCTGGCTTCGTCCATTTGCATCCGTTGGTATCCGTTGAATGCATTAAAAACACTGACGAATGCCTCATCAGCATCGACCCATGTGACCAACAGATTGTTTCAAAGGCTATCAGTCCCAGTCTTTGTGATTAATAAAGGGGTATTATAAATTTGTTTAATTGCTAACATCGATAAGTGTACAGTTGTATTTCTTTGAAGAACCAGCAGGAGTGGGCATCAGCATGATACCTGTCATGTCATATGCATTCTTGTTCTCTTTGTAGGTGCGCGCAACGGACGATCGCAGAAAACAGTTTGACATGTCTCTTTTATAGAAAATTAAACAATATTTTATTTCTAAACAAGGCCCCCCGAGAAGCATGAAAGATACATTAGTAGATAAAGGCAGTGCATCATCAATAGGTAGATAAAAAAATATAAAAGCAAATTGCATTAAAGTAAATTAAAGTATTTTAATTCTAATACTAGTATATCTATCAATCGCAAAATTTGCTTTCATTTGGGTCTTTTAATTTTGTGTAAAGTTGGTGGAAAAAAAAAACAATATTGATTTTTAAAACCGGGATTTTAATTAAATTGTGTAAATTTATTTAAAATTTAATATGTTGTATTCACATGTAATGCTCTATTCTCGTTCTAGAGTTGTCGTTCTTGCTACTGTACGAACGATAACTCTTAATTGTTTCAAGCATCTGAAGCACACTGACCTGTTTTCTAATAAATATTAATACAACATGCGTAGTGAGGTTGCGTGCTCCATTTGTAAACATGTAGTAATGACATAGCTGTGGGAGGAGTTTATTTTTGATTCATTAATTTTATTTCCATGAGGTTCTGTTCTAAGCCAGTAAGAGCATTTTTGCAGGTGTCTTTTCATGTTTCTTGGAAAGTCTAATCAAATTAATTGGCCGGGATGTGGCATTAATCTTTATTTTAACTCTCACATTCATATCAAAGTAGTAATGTGCTTGAAAAAACTATATTGCACACATTACAAACAAATTACCAATAGAACACAAAGATATCAAAGTAGAGGAAGATACAAAAGAGAAATTATTCATTATGTGAATTCAAATTCAATCAAACTTATACTCACAAAATATGGCGATGCCACACGTGCATAACTCTACAATATGTTCGGGGCGTCAGTACAGTGAATGTTTTCAGATTATGCTTTCAAAGCAGTTTAAATCTTGTAGACTTCCTGGAAAAAAAATCACACTTCTCTAAAAATCAATAGAAAATAGCTGAATATATATTCAGAATTTTTAATAGAGATTTTCATCTACTGTGCATGTGTTTACTTTTTCTCTTCGTTTTGTTTTATTTTCAATTTAATTAATCCATGATCTTGATCATGAAGGCACCAATATTTACAAAAATATGGAGTGAAGACCCACTCTACCTTTAGTGTACATTTTTATGGTATAACATTTGCATCTTTCTGAGAATTACTTTAAGTCCATGAAGTCAAGGGACATATCACAAAAATGAAATGCCCATCATCAAAGATGAGCTATGTAGCAGAGTGGTTAGCACGTAAGTCTCATCGCAATATGATACGTTGGATATTTATTCCTGGGGTTCGAATCCAACGAATCCCATACATAATTGTTGCATGAAAAAAATTCAATTTCAAGCTTTATTTTAAAACTTTTTGAATTAAATTATAAATTTAAGAGTTATTCTTCCTGGCTGAGGATCGTATACCCTTAAAATGACATTTTAACTCTGTTTTCCTATTATAAAGAATATGTTTTAAAATACAAGTATCAACAAGATGTCGAGATACATAACTATGTACATACAAAATCTCCTTCCTCAAAGCAAGGGAACTTTTGTAGAATTGGAGAAATTTTTCCAGCCTTTAGAGTAGTCATCTGTTCCCCCCTCCCATGCCTTGTCTGGCCCAGAAGGGTGCGGAGATGCACAACAGATCTTTTCACTTCCCATTCCTTTTTATACGCCCGTCTTTAGACGGGACGTATTATGTTATAGGCTTCGTGTCCGTCTGTCTGTCCGTCCGTCCGTGTGTTACCTTTTCTCGTGTCCGGTTCATAACTTTAATACTATAAGGCCTAGAGTTATCAAACTGTCAGCTGATACATCTTGGGTAGAAGGTGTGTTGCGCACAAGAAGTAGGTCGCTCTGACCTATAATTAAAAAGTTATAGCCAAATATGGAAAAATCCTGTGCGGTCCATAACTCGAAAACTATTAGACTTAGAATCATCAAACCTGGCCACTTTCTGCATTTCAGGTAGAAGGTGTGTCGCGACCTATTTCAAGGTCACTGTGACCTTTAATTTAAGTGGAATTAAAAAAAATGTTTTTCTATTTATTTATGTATTCAAAAAAAATGTAAAACTATTGCACTAACCTTATTAGACAAATGTTAAATCAAGAAAATACTAATTTTTTAGCATATACTTGACAGCAATCTATAACAAATATAATGTATGTTAGAGAAATTCCACCACTCCCATGAGACTAATTATCAAGCACTGGTCAAGAAGAATTTAATAACAGAAAATTGCATGTCAAATTAGAGAGAGAAAATAATGAGTTTAGTGTGAGGAGTAGCTGTAAGAGCATCGGTGCTATCTATATCCCTTGAGTATTGGGCCAGATGGGTAAGCCTGATGGATTAAAAATAGCTCTTGTTGGCTAGCCGAAGTTTCAAAATGAATTTGATGAGAAGTAATTAAAACTAATTTGATATTGCATATTAAACTATTTTGATAAATTACATAATATTACATATTATGAACTTAAAAATTTATTTATTAGGGGTAGGGGTGGAATCTGCATGTCCATATGAATTGCATATTAACAATTAACTGTCTGACATTAAATCTAAAAGAAAAATCATTTATGTTTTATATGTTTTAAAAATTTTTTATGGTAGATAGTGCAGATCCTTTAATCTTTTGGGAGTAATGAGTAGACAGTCATCCAGTTAAAGATTAATTAATGTGTTCAATGAAGGAAGGCTTGCTTCATGTTTCATTTCTTCAGAGCATGGTATTACTAGTATCTGTATCCTTCGGGAATTAGACAGAAGAACTGTTGGTCAGTTTATATTTGATGGCCAGCCTTTTATTTCCAAAATTAATTAGGTATAGATTAATTTGTGAAAACTACCGTAATTTGATATTGTTCAATATGATAGGCATTTGGCATGGTATAGAATTTATGAATGATGCAATATTTGTTAGCTCACCTGAGCCGAAGGCTCAAGTGAGCTTTTCTGATCACATTTTGTCTGTAATCCGTCTGTCTGTCTGTAAACCTTTCACAATTTCGACTTCTTCTCAAGAACCGTTGGGCCAATTTCAACCAAACTTGCCAAAAAGCATCCTTGGGTAAAGGGGATTCAAGTTTGTTCAAATGAAGGGCCACGCCTTCATTCAAGGGGAGATAATTGGGAATTAATAGAAAATTTGGTGGCATGTTTTAAAAATCTTCTTCTCAAGAACCACTGGGCCAGGAAAGCTGAAACTTCTATGGAAGCATCCCCAGGTAGTGTAGATTCAAGTTTGTTCAAATCATGACCCCCGGGGGTAGGGCGGGGACACAATGGGGAATCAGAGTTTTACATAGAAATATATATGGGAAACAATCTTTGAAAATCTTCTTTTCAAGAACCACTGGGCCAGAAAAGCTGAAACTTATATGGAAGCATCCTTGGGTAGTGTAGATTCTAAATTGTTAAAATTATGACCTCCGGGGGTAGGGCGGGGCCTCAATGGGGAATCTAATTTTTACAATGGCCATTGGGGAATCAAAACATCCTATGGTAGTGTAGATTTCGAATTGTCTTAATTATGATGAGTTGGGTAGGGTCGGGTCACAATATGTATTACAAGGGGGAAATCTGGTAAAGAATGAAATGGTCAAAGTTTCTCAGGTGAGCGATGTGGCCCATGGGCCTCTTGTTATAATTAATGCCTACACCAAAGGAGATGGATAAACAAATTTTTTAAGGTGTGTAAAAATCATTGAAATCTTAAAATCAAGGTTGACATGATTTTCCTGCACTTTTAACTGTTTAAGATACATTGTTTTTTGGACGGGCGTTTCATGCTGTGGCGTGGCACTTTATTAATTTCAATAACGTGGTTGTCCCAGTTCTCAGAGAGAATAACTCCTCGACTGGCTTCTCTAGCTTTGGATCCAAGCCGAAATTGTTTTGACTTTGGTGTACTTGATTTAGCAATTTCCTGATCAGCATCATCCACTGGTCTCTCCGATTTTCTGTTTTCTCTCCATCGTTGCGTGCGCACTTTGGCCAAGTTTGGAGACGAAGAAACTCTATAATAAAGAGAATCAATGACTGAATAAATATATCTCAACAATATTAAACAGATGTATGCAAACCAAAAAAAGTAAATATAAATTTCAGATCATCTTGTGTCATTAATGTTTTGTCAAAAAATTACAGAGTTTTAAGTACAAAAACAATGGTCCATTAAAGTTTTACCCATGGATTTGTCCAATCAGCATATGCTAACGCCGGGTATTTTGCAATCATCTTCTTCCCAATTGCTTGATAATAGGAGGAGTCAGCTATAGTTGGGTATTTGGTTGTGTAGAATATTTCGCACTCTTTTAAGGTTTGGTTGAATACTCGGGCACTTTTTTTCCAGATTGTAGAGCCAACTTTAAGGAGAGGTCCGGAAGGCCATCCTTGTCCGGTGGAGGAAGTCCATTAGGAAGGACAATTTAAAACCACACCTTTTCCTCTGAAACTATGACTATAAAAATATGGACTGAATTATGCTCGCAAAATATACAAGTCTGACTTAAAACTATTTTATTTTTTCTACTGTTGAATACCTCTTGATAAAGGAAATGTCTCATTCTCTTCAAATAAATCTGCTTCCTTTGCGTCAAAACTGCCTGTGTGCTGGAAGTTGGTAGTGCTGGTAAAGCTGGCATTTCTTCAATGATTATTTAGTCCGGTAAAGTCCATTCTGTTCCGTCGACAAGTACTGGTGGACATTTGCGAAATAGCGTACAGTGGAGAACAGACTTCAGACTCCGGGCTTTAAATAAAGGGGAGCATCTCAAAGTGTAGAACTAATATAATTCACATATCACCTTTCGATTTGAATTAATAATGCAATGGCTTTTGATATTATGGTCATCAATAAGGCCAAAAAAAGTTGATTTCTTGGTTCTCAGGCCCTCCCTCATCTCTTCCAAGGGCGCCTCATTGACCCTTTTTATTGCTAAATCAATAAAATAACATCAAATCACCTCCCTCATCATTTTTGAGGTTTTGTACAATGTAAAAAGCTGTCTCATCATGTTTTGGGTGCAATAAATATAAAAAGAAATGCCTCCCTCCCTCATCATATTTCTTGAAAAAACGCCTGAGAACCAAGGAATTAATTTTGCATGGCCTAAACAACATACTCCTGTGACATTTATAAGAAGGATATGGAAATAACGAACAGTATTCAATCTCAAAGTCCATCAAACAACATACAAAATAAGAGCAGAGCAAAAACGGACCTCCGAAACATCAGAGGTGGGATCAGGTGCCATGGAGGAGTGAACATCCCCTGCCGACTGGTCACACCCGCCGTGTGCTCGTTGTCATGATCAGGAAATAACGGAAAAAATCCGTCGTCAATTCAGTGTATAAATAATGGAAATTATAAATAAGAAATCAGGAACACTTGGAATACTTTTATGTTTCAGTCAATCTCTGTTGAATCGGAACTCGCATCGAAAATGCATTTTTCTTTTATCTCTTATATACTTTATACACTGACTTGTTAACGAAAGCAAAACTCTACATGTAAATGATAGTGGTTTTTATGTTTGATTTTTACATTGAGATTCGGTTTTTAATAATCTTTTTACAAATTGAAAGTCAGTTTTTTAAATAACCCTTTGATTCATTAAAATTTCAGTTGTTTTTAATATTTGACCTTTACAATATTGAGATTATGTAATCATCTTTTTACAACATTGAGATTCAGTTTTTAAATAACCGTCTGATACATAGAAATCCATATGTTTTATTCCAGAGTGGGTAGAGATTAAGTGAGTTGTCTTTCTTGATTTGAAAGTATTTTATTGTATATTTTTTACCGAACTGTTTAGAGGTAATTTGCTGTTGTTTTCAACGCTAAAAGGCCACAACATAATTTTGTTGCTCTTTTTGACATAAGAATGTCTGCAAACTTTTTATTGATTTATTTATTACCAAAAATGTTCTCAGATATTTTTGAGGATTTTTGGGGGGTTTTTTGACAAAAAAAATGTCTTTAGGTATTTAATGTAGTTTGACTAATTTTTTTTTTTATTGATAGAAAATGTCTTAGTTAGATTGCGAGTTTTTCATTGTCATTTGCTTACATGCTATTAAATTTTTTTTTTCATAAAAAATGTCTTAAGGTGTTTTTATACATTTTTGACTGTAATTTTTTTTGTTGATTTTGTTGAAAGAAAATGTCTTAGTTAGATTGTGAGTTTTTCATTGTCGTTTGCTTAATTGCTGTAAAATTTAAAGGCAAACCGGCTTATTGGCGAGTATATATGGTATGTCTGTTTACATTTTCGTTGTGTACACCTTATTTTTACTTTCAAAAAAATAATAGGACTCTGATATTAATAAAATTATTGTCCCCCGCTTTCGCGAAAGCGAGGGGACATTAAATCTCATTCGTCTGTCCGTCAGTCTGTTAGTCTGTCCGTCACAAAAACTTTAACCTTGCCCATAACTTTTGATTTAGTGGAGCTATGACTTTCATATTTCACTTGTGTATTCCTTGTGACAAGACCTTTCTTTGGGTACCACCAAATTTGACCTTTTGACCTTGACCTTGGAGTTTGACCCACTTTTACACAAAAATTCCAAACTTTTACTTTTGCCATTACTTTTAAATAGTAGGTACTAGGACTTTCATATTTCACATATATATCGTTTGTGGCAAGACCTTTTCATTGGATACCAACAACCTTGACCTTCTGACCTTGACCTTGGAGAGTTACGTACTTATTAAAAAACTTTAACCTTGACCATATCTTTTGAACGGTGAGGACTAAGGCTTTCGTACTTCACATATGTAATACTTGTGAGAAGACCTTTCATTGGATACCAACAACTTTGACCCTTTGTCCTTGACCCTAGAGTTTTAACTACTTTTAAAAAAATTTAACCTTGGTCACAACTTTTTAACGGTTGATACTAGGACTTTTATATTTCATATATGTATTCTTTGTGGCAAGTCCTTTCATTGGATATCAACAACTTTGACCTTTTGACCTTGACCTTAAATATTTACCTACTTATGAAAAAACTTTAACATTGACCATAACTTTTGAACAGTAAGAGCTAGGGCTTTCATACTTCACATATGTAATCCTTGTGAGAAAACCTTTCATTGAATAAAAATAAATTTGACCTTTTGATCTTGACCTTGGAGTTGACCTACTTTTAAAACAAACTTTTTTTACTTTGGCCATAACTTTTTAACGGTCAGGATTAGGGTTTTCATCCTTCCAAAAAAAATCAACTTCAATGATAATTTCTAAATAAATGACATATGATAGGATGTTCATATTAGACACAATATGTCATAAAAAATTACATCTCATCCACAAAGAAACCGAAAGCGGGGGACCACAATTCTTTGAATTTGCTTGTTTCTTTTAATACTGTAGATCACTTAATTTTTGCGACACCTTATTTTCGCGAGATAGTCATTGACTCTTTATTAGCGAGACAAAATTTTCACGAATTGTGGTTACTGCTCTACATAATCTTAAGGAATAGTATTATACATGAGAATGAAATTTTCGCGAGCAAGCCGTATCGCGTAATTACGCGAAAATAAAGTTCTCGCGAATAAAAAGTGATTTACAGTATACAGTATAAAGAAAATATAAATTTAAACCAGTGATATGTATTGGAACTTAAAGATAAGAATTTACTTTTTAACTTCCACAATAATTATGATTGTTTCCCCACAATAAAATGTGTAGTTATATGTTTCAATGTTTAGTAATTTGGTAACTTTCATTTGTAGCTGAATAAATCTTGTTCTTTGTCACCCGTTAAATATACCTTGAGACACATGAGACGCAAGGATGCTAAGCTGAAAAGAAAGCGCCTGAGAAATGCACAGCCAAGCGTCAAAAGAAGAAGACTGGAAATAAAAGCTGAAAGGCAATCTAAAAATGCATCGCAGTCTGTTCTTGAAGGTACATGTGCATGTACATCTATTTAGTACTGACTAATTTTTAGCGGTTTCATTATCTTTAATATATTTACTCGTACAAGTATAATGATACAATCTTAATAAAAATGAATTGTTTTTCATGGAGATACATATAAGCCAAACATCTATTTAGAGGCTGAAGAGAACATAGTCATAGATGATATTGAACTGATATTGAACTGGATGCCCCTGTTGACAATCTGCATACACGTCTATTGGTGTTCTTTGATTTGGAAACGGGAGGATTAGGTTTGTTTATTTTTTGAATTTCAGTACATGTATAATTTAGAGATGTTTGTTAATCATACAATATATTATCAAAATCCTCTTGTTATCCTTACATTGAGTATGCCAATATCATAAGATCACACATTTTGTTTCTTACTATAGGACAAACATCTGATATACTCCAAATTGCAGCAAAGTGCCAAGAAAAAAAGCTCTCAGTTTATGTTTAACCGACTCGATCCATCAGCAAGGAAGCATCTGAAGCAACCTGTTTGACCTTTGATGGAAATAGCCTTTGCTATAAGGGAGACGCAGTGGCTGCAGTTACTCCACCCGAAGAACTTACCAAGTTTCTGATATCTTTAGAGTCTTTTGACCATCCAGTTTAAGTGGGGCATAACATTCAAAACTTTGACCTACCAAATTTGCGACACCATTTGGGAGATTGTGATGTTTTTGAAAGATTTCGTAAAAATGAAACTGGATTTTTAGACATTCTAAAGATTTCCAAGAAATTATTGAAAGATGTCCATCTTCCTAACTACAAACAAGAGACACTAGTTCACAGTCTATTAGGAGAGGAATATGAGGCCCATAATGCGATGGAAGATGTGACGGCATTAGAAAAATTATCTTACTCTAATTTATGTTTGTCAGAAAGTGCAGTGTCTGATTGAAAATGTTTTTATTCGTCATATTACACATGTAAAGAGTAATATTTTTCTAAGGCATGCTAACGATTTCTCTTCTCATGTCTGTAGCCTTTTCATGCTTATCAAATTTTATTAATATTTTTTTTATACATCTTAAATATCTAATAGATTTTGGAAGCATAACAACATGAACAAACTACCGGTAGATGGATTTTCTTTAGCAGTGAACATGGTGAATCGAATAAAGCTCAGCAACATTATTTTTCGTCATTGATCGTGTTGATTTTTAACAATGAGTAGAAGAGAATATCTAGTTCAAATATCTCAAAAATATGGAAAAACGTTGAAGAAGATAATCATGTTAATTAAAAAAAAAATATCTCAAAAATGAACGTAAATGTTTAGCCTGGGTGCATTATTAGTGTGTTGGGAGGCAAATACAAACAATAATTTTTGTTTTTATTTAAGTGTGACCGTGTGAAATGAACATATTTTGAGTGATAATTATATTCTCTGATCTAGTGCTTAAAATAACATAATTATAGACCTTGACCGCTAGACATTTGATGCCACCTGTACTTGAGTTAGATTGTTAATTATTTTCCAATTATGTCAATTATGCATTAATGCCTTGAGTAACTCTTCATTACAATTGTTCTTTCATTATTGTTATAAATTGGTTGTTTTGTACACGATCTTCAGTTGGAAACTGGACCTTGCACTGTCCACGCCGACATACCGATCGTGTGGTAAACACCAAGTTTGGACCGTTAATAAAATATTAAACGAAGTACCGACTTGTGTATTTCTACCGGTTATATTTGGTGGAGAATCCCAAGGGTAATTTACCCAAGGCTACTGCATATACTTTGTAGTAGTTAGATCCCAGTAATCTCATACAGCTAAGCGAGTTCGCTACCCTTCGTACCAGAATTCCCCTAATCATTGACATGTTTCCATTTGTTCATGCATGGATGCGACCAGTCCAACCGCGCTTCACCTTGCAACACTGCGGACGCTGCGGTTAAGACACGGGTGGACCGTCTGCAACGCACTGACTTTATCATGTGGGAGAAGAGGACACTATGCAAGGATGTGAAAAACCAGGAATTCCCGTACCATCTGTGCTGTCTCTTCAGTACCGACGCGCTCAGTTGCAACGCAGACTGACGAAACATATGCAGTGCGAACTTCAAGGAAATCAAAGAGGAAGTAAACCAGAGACAGAGAAAGAATAATAAAATTTCGGACAAGCCGCAAAAATCGTAACGAAAATTCTACGGTTAATGAAATGCCATTTTCATCTGTCAGCGTTATTGAAATTCATAGTGAAACTTTGGAGACCCAAGTTAAAAAATTCAGGGACCAGGCATCTAACAAATCCGACGCCCAGTATTACTTAAACAAATGGTTGCGTGAGCGGCAAGCGTCTCTAGCGCGGCTCTTAGATAAAGACCAGAATATCAAAGAACTCCAGAAAAAACTATCTGCTATACAAAAAGACCTCGAGGAATCGAAAAAGGTGATCGATGACTTCCAGAACGACACCAAAAAGAAACAGGAGGAGATAAAATCATTCCGGAAAATTGTGTCAATTCTGATAGATATGCAATCAGGATAGGTTTAAATGATACTTAATGCAATGCTAATTAAAATGAGAAAATTAAGCAGTTTCATTTTTTTCAGAAATTCACAGGGCAAATAAAGGCCATAAGTGGACCTTGTTCTTTCACACAGATGACTTATTTTGAATGTGATTTATATGTATTGTAGCACTTATAAAGGAACTGTTATATCTCCTGCTATTTTCCTGGATTTTGTTAACCCTTTTACTCTTATACCTATGTATGAGCATTAGGAATTACAAGTGGTCTATTGGTGCAAGGTATCATTTCATGTATCACAATCATATATATCCTAAAATTGCTAATATGAATATCATATTTACCTTTAAACCCTATATGTTATAGTATGCAACATCGCTATTTGAGGGTTATTAGAAAAGTTCGCGAACAGTGATTTACTGAAATCTTCCTTGATTTACGGAAAATCTATTGTGCATTGTGTGAAGAATGTTCAATGGCCTATGTCTAATTAAAAACCTATCTTTTGTTTATTACTATTTGAACGTAAAAAATGTAGTCCATTTGCAAAAAAGTAGCATGAATCATGAGGTGTTTTATCAAAATCATATATGTGCTGAAAGCACAAAATCTTATATATTTATCAGAAAATAGGATAAGTTTATCTGACTAGCTTAATGGATTTCATAGACATGACACACTCACAATATAACTTGTCCTTAAACTTTTCTAATAACACTCGTACGTAGTAAATGTGTGTATGCAATTGGTAAACATATGATAAAGCTTGAGTATCTTTCATTGTCTAATTATGTAACCTCGAAATTCTCAAAACATTCAAATTTGGTATATCATGCTCAATTTCATTTCCACGTTTAGCATGTTTAAGGAATTTTTATTAACTCTTTAGCTACAGACATGACAGAGATGGACTCTCCCATTTTTATTAAATCTTCAGCTACAACACACAAGACAAAGATGGGCTCTCCCGTTTTTATTTATTCTTCACCTACAACAGACAGGACAGAGATGGTCTCTTTCAATATTGAGCATTAAAATTCCATTGGAATGGGACTGAAAAGTGGGGTTCGGGGCTTGGGACGATACCAACGGCTCAGGTGGATTCCAGGGACAAGATGAACAAACTGTGTGATATTTTGTATCTGTTATAATCACAGAAGTATAAAGAACATGCTGGAGATTGTTCAATGGCCGAGTTGGCTCAGTATATATATATATATATATATATATATATATATATATATATATATATATATATATATATATATATATATATATATATATATATATATATATATATATATATATATATATATTTTTTTTTTAGTTAGTCATACAGCCGTTAAAGCATAACGGTTTGCATTCATTCATGCAAGGCACATGAGTAAGAGAATTGTTTTTAATATTAAAGAATTGTTTTAACTTATTTAGTTTGTATTTGTTTATTTGTTTTTGTCAAACATTGAAAAAATAAACATCATTGAACTAAGTAATATTTAATTTTTTTTTCATTTGGTTTGATGGTATATCCAGTATTCAAAAAATATTACCCTGGTAAATAAATATCATTTAAATTGTACAAAAATGTTTTGTACTTTGGTAGTATCTCTGAAAATAGTTCAATTAACAGCTTTATCTTGGTCAGCACTAGCCATAAGCATCATGCTGATTAGCAATTAACAGTTGTTGATATCTTGCAGTCAGATACTGACAAAATTACCACCATTATAATTAACAAAACAGAAAATGATAAGGGAAAAGGTGTCAAATATCTGGCTTCTTGCATTTGATATTGCTCACTTATGTTATTATGACTATTAAATTAGAAGAATCCCATGTATAACATATTAAATGATTAATTGATAAGTTATGTATATGAAAATATGTCAAATAAAATAACAAATAAAGAAAATAATGTAATTACTCCATAAATTACTTAACAGAAGAAGCATTACTTTGAGAATGTTTCAAAATTATCTCATTATAAGTAGCCTTGTCTTAATTATTCAACAAGTAAACCTTACGAGCATGGTATGTAACTGTGTTAAACTATCTGTATCGATAAAGTGAAAAAAAGACTTTCGTGAGCACACCATGCAAAGTTGAAATTATTATTTCCTTCAAGACCGATTTAAAAATGTCCAGTAAAGGATTTTCTACACAAAATTTCAATCAGGCCATAATTTTTTTCTAATTACCTTTAAAACCACATTTTACACGTTTTAAAAGCATTATTTAATTAGGATTATAAAACAAATGCCCATGTTACATTAAATACCAAGACAATTTCATTAAACCAGCATTATAGCAACAAGCACATGACATAAATTTAGTTTCATTTCTAGAATTATCTTGAATTTTCATGCACTGATTTTAAAATAATACCTTGTTTATTGATGTAATCGTGCATCTTATTCCGTAACTGATAAAAACTGGGATAGGTTAAAATATTACAATCTTGCAGCTTAGGCCATAATAAATAAAGAGCTAGATTCACCCAATAAGAAAAAGGCGGGCGGCTTTTATTTCATACTTTTTATTTAGTTTGATTGACCTGGTCAATAGGTGTAATTTATCTACAATACCCGAATAAAGTCATAGTTAAGGCTAATTATCACTTACTTCACATTATCACCAATCCTTTTCAACCAATGACCCTTGTTTAAAATGTACAGCAAATTCTATCTTTTCGACGGTCAAATCATGTCGACTTTTGCAGGATTTAAAACGAAAGTAGAATGGTAAATGAATACAGATCCCGATGAGAATTAAAACGAAGAAAGACAGAAATTAAAAAAATGCCCTTTCTTTTCGTAAAAAAAAAATAAAATAAAATGCAGCTTATTCCATTAAAGATATAAAATTTGGATAGGATAACCTTATATAATTATACAACTTATTCCGCAAAAGGTATAAAATGCAACTTCTTTCGTAAAAGATTTGAATCTGGAATAAGTGAACATTTTAAAAATCATGCAGTTTATTCCGTAAAAGATTTTAAATGCAGCTTATTTATGAGCCTGTGGATCGAGATTTATTATGTAAATTTTAACATTTAATCATCCAGTCCTCAAATCACGTACATATGAACTTCGGGGAATCAAAACAGTATGGTATTGGGTTTTTTTCATTTATACAGCAAGCAAACACATCCAGTAATGATAATAAACAATTTTTTCACATGAAACGCTTATTTGTATTTGTCAAACATTAAAAAAACATACATATTTGCTTGAAAAACACTATAAACGTGCCTCTAGGAAATGAGTAATATTTTTTTCCATTTGGTTTGATGGTATATCCAGTATTCAAAAAATATAACCCCGGTAATTAAATATCAGTTTAAATTGTAGGCCTACAAATGTTTTGTGCTTTGGTAGTATCTTTGAAAATAATTCAATAAACAGCTTTATCTTGGTCAACACTAGCCATAAGCATCATGTTGATTAGCAATTTACAGTTATTGATATCTTGCAGTCAGATACAGACGAAATTTCCACCATTATAACAAAACAGAAGGTGATTAGGGAAAAGGTGTTAAACATCTGGCTTCATGCATTTGATATTGCTCGATTATCTTACTTTTACTATTAAATTAGAAGTACCCCATGTTTTACATATTAATTATTAAGTTATACTTATGAAGATATGCAAAATAAAATACCAAATAAAGAAAATAATGTTTACCCCATCAATTACAGCAACATGCATAAGAAGCTTTACTTGAGATGTTTCAAAATTATCTCATTATAAGTAGCCTTGTCTTAATTTATTCAACAAATATGAAGAACTGTCTTGGACAAATGCTGCTGACTCTATCAGAAGGTCTGTGTTGAACAAATGCCGCTAAATGCCGCTGATTCTACCAGAGGTTCTGTGTTGGGCAAATGCCGCTAAATGCCGCTGACTCTACCAGAGGGTCTGTCCTGGACAAATGCCGCTGACTCTACCAGAGGGTCTGTCTTGGACAAATGCCGCTAAATGCCACTGACTCTACCAGAGGATCTGTCTTGGACAAATGCCGCTAAATGCCGCTGACTCTACCAGAAGGTCTGTGTTGGACAAATGTTGCTGACTCTACCTGAGGGTCTGTCTTGGACAAATGCCGCTAAATGCCACTGACTCTACCAGATGTTCTGTGTTGGACAAATGCCGCTAAATGCCGCTGACTTTACCAGAGGGTCTCTCTTGGACAAATGCCGCCGACTCTAACAGAGGGTCTGTCTTAGACAAATGCCACTAAATGCCGCTGACTCTACCAGAGGGTCTGTGTTGAACAAATGCCGCTGACTCTACCAGATCGTCTGTGTTAGACAAATGCTGCTGACTCTACCAGAGGGTCTGTGTTGAACAAATGCCGCTAAGTGCCGCTGACTCTACCAGATCGTCTGTGTTGGACAAATGCCGCTGACTCTTCCAGAGGGTCTGTGTTGGACAAATGCCGCTACATGCCGCTGACTCTACCAAAAGGTCTCTCTTGGACAATGCCGCTTAATGCCACTGACTCTATCAGAGGGTCTGTGTTGGACAAATGCCGCTAAATACCGCTGACTCTACCAGAGGGTCTGTGTTGGACAAATGCTGTTAAATGCCGCTGACTCTACCAGAGGGTCTCTCTTGGACATATGCCGCTATATGTTGCTGACTCTACCAGAGGGTCTGTGCTGGACAAATCCTGCTGACTATAACAGAAGCTCTGTCTTTGACAAATGTCGCTAAATGCCGCTGACTCTACCAGAGGGTCTGTCTTGGACAAATACAGCTAAATGCCGCTGACTCTACCAGAGGGTCTGTCTTCAACAAATGAAGCTAAATGCCGCGGATCTGTGCTGGACAAATGTGATGGTATGATGTTGTTGGCCATGATTTTCGTGACTTCTTACATGTAGGAATAGCCGGTCACACCCGCCGTGTGCTCCTTGTCATGATCAGGAAATGAATCCGTCGTCAATTCAGTGTATAAACAATGGACTAGCAATTGGTATGAAAAACGTCAGTCAGCATTTGACTCAATGATAAAAGAAATCTGTCAGCGAATGCTATAAACTAGTAAACCCCCTGTGATGTGAATTATACTCTCATGTTGACATTGAATTCATATTTAATTAATCCAACCATGTGACTTGCCCAATGAAAGCGTGTGCTAAAATTTCATAATCTGCAATAAGTATTTGCTGTAAGGTGCTGCTAAAACACGGAACGTAAAAGAAAACAGAATTTATTATTATGTTCCTCAAGGTGGTGGAATTCAGAAACTCCACTGACAAGATTCCGAGAGATGGTGACAGACAGTCAGTGTCCGGTGACAAGACTCGTAAAGAAGTTGCTGGGAAACAGACACTCAGCCCGCTCGCCTCAGTCAACAAAGATCAGAATGATGAAGTTAATGAGGATCTCCTTTCATAATGAGCTGTATAACAGTTCTGTGTGACAAAACGTCAAGTATTTTTGAAGAGGTAAAGAAAAAGGGTTTTGGGAATCCTCAATTCAATATTAGCTCTTGATGATATATGTTAATTATAAATGAAATTAATATTTTCATAGCAATACATTTGATTTTGGCTCCAGAGCCACCTGTACCTCTGGTATGCATTCCAGTCATTAATGACTTGTTGGCTAATCCAGAATTCCTGGCTAAAGAGAATCATATGCCCTGGTTGCGACAGAATCTAACTGCATATGATCAACACATTCAACAGGTACTAGTATTATATACTCCCCGTCAATGAAAACGCAACACTCTACTTTTAGGGTGAAAAATTATATACGGGATATAACTATGTACCAAACAAGTAAGGACATCTTTTACTTTGCCAAATTAGTTATTTAATGGTTGAATGGTTTTTTATATCATTACCGGAAGTTGCTTTTTTAGTCCTCTGAACAGATAACATTGAAATAAAACAATCAATCTCCAGTATAATGAAACAGACACAATAAAATACATATTTTGTCAATCTCCAGTATAATGAAACAGATACAATAAAATACATATTTTGTCAATCTCCAGTATATTGAAACAGACACAATAAAATACATATTTTGTCAATCTCCAGTATAATGAAACAGATACAATAAAATACATATTTTGTCAATCTCCAGTATATTGAAACAGACACAATACAATACATATTTTGGCAATCTCCAGTATATTGAAACAGACACAATAAAATACATATTTTGTCAATCTCCAGTATAATGAAACAGACACAATAAAATACATATTTTGTCAATCTCCAGTATATTGAAGCAGACACAATAAAATACATATTTTGTCAATCTCCAGTATAATGAAACAGATACAATAAAATACATATTTTGGCAATCTCCAGTATATTGAAACAGACACAATAAAATACATATTTTGTCAATCTCCAGTATATTGAAACAGACATAATAAAATACATATTTTGTCAATCTCCAGTATAATGAAACAGATACAATAAAATACATATTTTGTCAATCTCCAGTATATTGAAACAGACACAATACAATACATATTTTGTCAATCTCCAGTATATTGAAACAGACACAATAAAATACATATTTTGTCAATCTCCAGTATAATGAAACAGATACAATAAAATACATATTATGGCAATCTCCAGTATAATGAAACAGATACAATAAAATACATATTTTGTCAATCTCCAGTATATTGAAACAGACACAATAAAATACATATTTTGTCAATCTCCAGTATAATGAAATTACTATTTTTAACTTTCATTGTTGCTTGAATCTTTTGGATATCGATATTCTCTAAATTCAATATTTCTCTAATAACTCGAAATTAAAAAAAAGTATAAAAGAGTATATTAGTATCTAAAATTAGAATACTTATTAAAGAAATGATAACTGGTGAAACAGGGGGTGGTGAAACAAAACCTAAGTTATGTATCAATTAGTGTTATCCGGAGTTGTGCACAGCGAGACACATTCATGATTCAGGACAACCAATAAAACGCTTTATGAGGAGCCCAGCCTATTTACGGGGGGGGGGGTTGCTCAGACTAAAATATTTTGATAAATTTATCAAAAAATTCAAAATTAATTACGTCCACTTGCTAGAAGATATTGAACAGCGAATCCATGGAATGCTGAGATGCCTACAAGGGAGTACTGGAATAATGACTGTTAATCCCTATGTCATAGATTATACTCCAAACATGTCAGGACCTAACAGCCCAAACATTGATTAGTCCCCTGAGAAGAGGCCTCCAGAAACTAATTACACTTAACAAAGATATTGGTCGTCAGGAAAAGCTATAGCTCTTTGTTTGGAACAAATTTAAGAGAATGCATTTATGAAAGATGTCCAAATGGGAGTTGAAGATCGATGTATGTTTATCTAATGGTCTATAGAGATGCAACAAATGTGAATCCGACTAAATTTATAGCTACAACATTTTACAAGAAAAAAAACAATAAAATGAAGATATTTAATGATAGAGAAATCTCTAATGTCTAATGAGTATAAGATTATACAAGTCCTGCAAAGAGCAACAGCGAATCTCTTTATGAGTCTTTTGTTGTACAGAAAGGGCAGGAGTCTTTGGATACAGAGACCGTGAGTAAATCAATGACATTGAAGACCTGTGCTCCCAAGGACTCTATTCTAGATGCAAGTGAAACACGGATTTAAAAATCCTCTATTCAAGACGTCACATTTCCAATATCAATATTCTGTATATCATTTAATTAGGCCCCCGCAAGGATTTGCGGGTGCCCTATAGAAATCACTCTGTCTGTCTGTCTTTCCGTCTGTCATTCTTCCGTCCACAAATTTTCTGTTTTTTTCCTAATAACTTTTTTATGGTAGCCCAATTAAGTTCAAATTTGGCATGGTAGTTCAGTAGGCAAAAAGACATATTTTGATGCTAAGTTTGTTTCTCTTTGTCCTCTGGTTTGGAGCTGGGGTGTTGGGGTAGATTCCTTATAACTTTATATAAGAATGAATTGGGAAAGAGAGATAACTTCTGAAAATGTTGTAAACTGAATACTGCAATGAATGAGCCTCTTGGGATTAATTAGCTTTCCTCTTGAAGAGAATCCAAAGCATTTATCTTTATCTGTCACATTGAGATTAATTACCACCTCTGTCTGCAAATGAAGTTTGTTTTGAAGTTAAGTCCATTTGGAATGCTATGAACACTATGAAATATGGATTGAAGTATAAATGTTTTTACTTTATTTTTGTTGAAAACGATGAGTTCTGATTTCATTGACTTCTAAAAAGGAGAAATAGATTAAAGAAGATATATGTTTTATTTTTATTTGTTTAATTATTTATTTTTTTTTCTTCATGAAAATTCAAGAATGTTATTAATTTTTAAGGCAGTTGGATAAAACCTCATTGTATCATTACTGAAAAAGTTCTTATTATAAATTTAGAAGAAAATAATGAGAGAAAAGTACAATGAATCCTTGGGATTAATTATCTAGCCTGCTGCAGGAAATTTAGAAGGCTTATCTTTATCTGTCACTTTAAGATTAATGAAAACCTTTGTCTGCAACTGCTGTTTGTTTTGAAGTTAAGGTCAAGCCTTCATGATATGTATTTGCATTCATTGAAGGCTTGCATAAATTTATATAACAAAAGCTTCACTATTACATTCAGTGTTGAGTTGTTCTGTACTGCCTTATGTAAAATAAATACAAGGATATTATTTACGGGTTTTTGGATATTCGAGAATTATCTTGAAATTTTAAGAATAAAGTAGTTGTTTACTTATTTGTCATATATTTCTTAAATTATTCCATAAGCTGCACCCTTATAATTCTATCCGATGGCGGGACCTTTGCTGACTGGTCAGTTTTCTAGTACTCTGTTAATATTCAGAAGCTTCTATTTGAAGTACATCGTATTTTTACGTCCATGTACAATTTAATTTGCATCATGTTGTGTTATGTAGGTTGTTCAAACAGCATGCAGAAGTAGACAGTTTAACTTCGTACATTAACATGCATTTCTCTGAGGCTTCTTTTGAATGTTTTTATAGATGTATATAAATGGATATGTTTCATGAGTGTAGGAAACATGTATTTGTATTTTAAAATGATATATCCAGGAGAGCTTGAGATAAAAGATATCATGGAGTAAGACACGTCTGTTTCAGACTTTGATAATTTACTTGAAAAAGACGTTAATAGTAACCTGACAACCAATTTATATGATAAACGTGATGACTTTAACTTTTCTATCGTCAGGAATTTACTTTCAATACCTGCATACGGAGTGTATATTTCTTAGTTGATTCGATAAGCAAGAGCATGCCCTATGTATGAACAATTTCTAAAACGAGGTAAATTATTGACAAGCAAGTCAATGAAACAAGAATATCAGCAGTTTTGTTTAAAGTCTTCAATTCATAAGTTCAATGGTCGGTACAAGGACCTTGTCAGCAAATATAACTTATAAGGAATTAAACAATCGAAAGGGGACATAACTCCAAAATTGAATGAAATAATTGAGTATCACAATCGCTATTATAACATTTGGGGAGAAAATAGATAATTTTACTTTGAGAAAACAAGAAGAGAAGTAGTAAGTACCGTTCAAGTATTTTTGATGACTTTTGTGCAATCTTCATTTTACAAGATGGGCATCTGATGAGCTTCGAATCATCACCTAGAACGAAAACTCTTTCCTTACACATTTCCCATGAAAAGTACATTACTAATCCACTTGAGTTAGTCTGCCTTCTCTTTCAACAAGATCAACATCGAAATCAAAAATCAATTCACTTTATGTACTTTGCTGTGTCTACTTTTGTACAAAGTTATATTGATATTAGACCAAAACTTAAGTAACAATAGCGTTTTAGAGGAATTGGACAGGAGAGATCGCGTTACATTTCATTCATGATTTTATTCTGGTCCAGGTGATAAAATTAGACTGGGGAGCGGTAATTTTGATTAGAATGTGTGATTTGATGTTTGAAGGACCTTTCACCAAATTAAATTTTTCCACATTAAAAGAGCACAAGAAAAAACTTTTTCTACGTGTTTACTAAATCGTCAGCACATTTGCTTAAAATATGTTCAAGCAAAAAGTTTTTTTTATAACACACTGTTGCGTGTATTTTACTTCTGACTTTAATTAACACTAGAGTTTGTGGAGAGCGATTCAAGTTGACCACTACATTACAAGACATCAACCGGACTTGTTGCAAACGAATGTTATGATGTTAAGTGTTCAAAACAGTGATGCAGCTGCTTCTTTAGGTGCAATAGGCAACATTTCCGGCAAAATTAAAACATAATTCACAAAACATTACAGTTTTAAGAACTTTTGTTATCGTCAAAACAATCGCTTTCGAAAACATATCTTTCTCGTCATCCCTTGCTGCGCAATTTAATTTTGCTGGAAATTAAATCGCACGCGCTGCATGTCCGTGGTTTTATATTTCTCATGACCTGTTTGTTTGTATATATTATATATAAAGGGCTCGGGGTTAAATAAGGGAGAGGAAAAGGTAGGAGTCGAAGATTTATAGAAAAGCATTATATCCCTTTATTTGTTGTTGCTATAGCATTGGATAATTTATTTTCTTGAACGAGAAAATAATACTTAGGGAATAAATAATGCAATCACCCCCTTATATGATCCTTTTACGGACATCCAATGCCAGAAAATATCAGACTATGAACTTTATATGGGTATCATCATAAGGTCAATTTATAAAAAAAAAAGCGTGACATGGGTTTTAGTGTCTATAGTTCTCAAAATTCAACATTATGAAGAAATATCTTATTCCATTGTACCATGATATTATAGAAATTATTTGCTGTACTCTTTACAAATCATAATAAGCACCTGCAATTTAATGTTTTAGATGAAGACACGTAATTTGAATAAAATATCAATAATTTACTTGTAATGGAATGAATTTTATTTTTCTTATATTACTTTCAAAGTTTACAGGGCTTAATTTGTATTGAAACTGTACTTTGTTCTTATTCCTTCACAAAATCTGTGAAACATGTTTAAATAGTGACTTCTTCCAAAATGTTTTACAAAAGTCATATACATATATTAATCAACAATCTTGAATAGTGTTGCAAGTCCCTCTATAATCATGAAAATATGTCATCAAGTTCATCATTTTGTTTTACCTTTATAACACTCATTTTAATATTTTTTCTATCAGGGGTGTTAGATATCGCACAAGAATTTTTTACAAAGCAATTTTTATATGATTTTTCTTCTGTGACATGGGCATGCAGTCGCAATCAATGTCAAACAAAAAACTTTTGAACAGAGAGAATTCAATTCACCTAGGTGACTAAACCACTCGCAGAATGCAACTTCTTGTTGATTTTTTCAACAGACCCAAGAGGCTTTAGTTGGACCGGTACCACTCTCACAAGGGGTAACAGCAAGGGTGTCTCTTCTTGGGTCTTCATTCGTTTGTCACTCTCCATTCCCGGACTTCTAATTTCCATCTTCTTGATGACTTTTTTTTTCATTTTGAGGGAACCAAAACAATATACCCCCAACGACATTTTATAAACTTTTGTGTTTGACCTGAACATATTCTTAAATCAAAAACCTAAAATTGCAGATTTATTCGATTGAAAAGAACTTGAGGATATGATATGATAAACCGAGAAGTGTTTTGATTTCCAAAATCAGAGGTATAGTGTAGAGCTGCAGTTAAATAATTTAGGATATCATTATGCCCATAAATACGTATGAAGACAAAACAGTGCAAATATGAGGTGTTAAACAAAACTTCAATATAATTCTTCACAGATCTGACAACAATAAATTAATGGATTAATGGGGAAAAAAACGACCAGGATATCGTTGGTCGTTTGTCCCAACAGCCTCTTTTTCTAATTTCAGCAGCATGTCCATGGAACGAACATATTTCTGACATACACCCATATTATTCGGAAACCTTATCTCCTTGTTCAGATTCCACACGTTTTCATTCGTTTCTGTGTTTTCTCAATTTCTTATCCAAACATTTCTCGACTTTGATGTTTCCAGCTTCATCTCCTCCTCGAGTTATGAACGAAAACCCGCAAACAACACAAATTTTGCCAATCGGGTAAATTATCGTAGGTGTAATGGTCGCCGCCACTGTGATCGTTCGTAACTCGATTTGACTGATTTGCCATTCGGAACAACTCTAAACTTATTCGCTTCAACAAATATTCGATGATTTCGAATATTTTTGTTTGACTTTTTGATAGATTTTTTTTAAAATATTTTTTTTTTAATGCGAGTTTACAGAGATATCACATTCTAAAAAATTTCTAATAAATATTTCACAGCTTTCAAAAATATTTTTTTTAGTTTTAATAAATACCAAAGGAATATTTGGTGCAGAACTTCAATGCCATGACTGTGCAAGAGGGGAAATGGCTGTTTTCAAGGACATCAATATCAAATGATCAATTATGGCGAGAAAAGAACTGAAAACAAGTTTTAAATCATGTAAAAGAAATGTCATAGAAACTAGGAGACTTATTGTTCACAGAACAATAAGAGGTCTTTCCACCTTTTGAATTTCAATTTTATTTAATATTTATCTATTTAAAATTAAATTTCATAAAAAAGAAACCAGGAATGGCTTAAAAGAAGAAAAAAATGAAAATGATTTTTTTTTTTAGGTGACCTTGACCTTTGACCTTTAAGTCATATTCAAGGTCAAAGAACAAGGGTCATATTGTAATTAACCCATGTCTCTATGACTTATAGTTTAAAAGTTATAAGGTTTAATATTAAGCACAAAAGCATTTAAGGGCAGTAACTCATTCAAGGAGTCACCAGATCCTTTTCGGGTCATAGGTCGTACTCCTTGGGTAGTTTTTCGAAATAACTTTTGTTTTCCAGTGTCATGAAGCAAAAAGTTTTTCGATAAGTTTTTCGGTTCAAAAGTCGATACGGAAAAATAATAATAATAAACAGAAGCATTTCAAGAGGTCTTTCCAGAGGAAGCTGGAAAGACCTAATAAACATAAGCAAATCAATAGGTCTTTCCACAGAAAGGTGGAAAGACCTAATAATGTAATCTAATGAAAACATGGAGTTCTGTAACTTGCGAAGGTAATAATTGCAAGGTCCACAAAAGACAAAAATACACTGACAAGATTTGGAAAAGAAACTGATGTTCTACAAATTGGTTTCAACCCAAATTACAGAAAGTCTAATGATATCTGGTACAATATCTACAATCAAATAATGTACATGTTTCCAAGAATGCACGTTTCCCCATCAGTGTTTTACAAAAGCTTGCCACGTTTGCAAAACTACGTTACGGATGCAAAATCTACAAATTAAAAAAAACAAAAATGGCGAACGCAAAACATTTGTAGAGTTTTTCTCACTGCAAAACTGGTCATCCCTGACAAAAACTGCTAAACAAAGCCACAGTATAATGAACTGTAAGGTATGCATTTATGATTTACATAGCATGTCATCTTTACATCTGCCCTATGCCAAAGAAATGAACGAGGCAGTTAGTAAATGTCAAGAAATGACCCGAGAGCTTTTTGTCGACGACAATGAACATGCAGAGATTAACAAGAGTTAAAAATATTCCAAAACCAATGGTGAACACAATCAATCCAATATTTGAAGAAAAAAAAACAGGTCAAGATTTTAAATAAGCTATTGCACAATGTCTAAACTTAACTCCAAAGATTCCCTATGAAGAGAAACGTAAACAAACCAAAGAAAAATTGCAAACATCACACGAATAAAATAATGAGTCACAAGATGACTCTGACGTCCGCTACTTTTTATCCTCTGGTAAATCCTTCAGCGAGTATGAGAGGGACAGAATGGCTGCTGGGTTCACAACAAAAGAAGAGAGTACAGTAGCATCAAGAAAGAGAGCACAAAAGGAAGAAAACAAAGACCTAATGAAGAGGAAACATCATGGCCCATTCGACTCATATAACATAAATGAAACACTATTGCAAATTGATTTAGACAATATGCCACCAAACCGACCAATCAACTGGACAATACTTGCAAATAAAATAAGCATTACAAAAACAGACAACACCGTCCTATTAAATGCAGGTCATGTTCTGAAACAGTTTGAAACTTATGTGGAAGCTTCCTAGTTTAAATTTCAAATTGTTCAAATCATGACCCTCGGGTGTAGGGTGGAGTCACAATATGTATTACAAGGGGGAAAATCTAGTTAAGAACAGCATGGTCAAAGCTTTTCAGGTAAGCGAGATGGCCCATGGGGCTCTTGTTTAGCTTCAATATTAGTTGGGTAGATAAATACCGGTATGATAAATAAATAAAGAATATTGCGCATTTCTAAGTTTTAAGTAGGAAAGCTTTAAAATGACTCATTTCTGTGGAAATTTTCAACAGCCCTCACCTACATTTTTTGGATATATTGAAAGATTTAAGGGGTCATATCACGGGCAATTGTTTCAGAAATAAATATTTATCCCATAGTACTCATAATATAATCATGATTATATTGTTTGTTTCTTAATTGTTATGCCCCCAGAGGGCCTTTGATTGGTAATAAAAATAATAAAAAAATAATAACACAAGGTATCTAACTTTTAATTAAATGGACTAAAATGGTTATAAACATTTTGCCAGTGCATTTCCATTGAAAATATAAATGAGTGCATTTCTGAGGAAGGGGGTACTGTGTAATTTCGAAGTTGATACCTTGTGTTATTATTAGTACTATGGTTTAAAATTAATTTTCGAAACAAATGCTTGTGAGTCACATATTTCATTAGGTAATATGATTTGTATGTTCTTACTTCATGGGATTTTATATCTTATATTACTTTCATATTTTAGAAAAAAACAGGGCCAGATTTGTAATTCGTCATAACAATTTTAATTTCAATTTGTTATAAAAAATTACATATTTTATAAAAAATAAGCTTAAATCTTAAGTATCCAATTTATGTTTCATTTATTGTATAATCATGAAATTGTGATTCTTGTTATTAGTTTATAAATGAAATTCTGAATTCATTCTAAAACAATTTTATTTCTCATGAATTTTAATTTGAATTACTTCAATTTTCATTTTTCCAAAAGTACTTCTGGAGTTGAGGGTGCACTCCTCTGTTCATATTCCTTTCCTGTCGTATTAATGGACAAATCCTCATCAGAATGTTCGTCAGTGTCAGAAAAACACACAGAGGACACAATGGCCTGTGACTGGTTCAATTCTTCTTTCAGTTTTTCCCTCTCCATTTCCATTTTTTCCGATTGTTTTTTTTTAAGTTTCCAGCTCTTTCTTAAGTTTTTCATTCTCTTTAAAAACATTATCAAATTTGCATTCTAGTGGTTTAACAGATGCTTTGGTTTTTTAAAGTCCTTTTCTCCTTCATCCATTTTTTTCTTTTTTACTTTATGCAAAGCTCCCAAAACTACAAGTTCTGTATTTTCAAGCCGCTTAAAAGTCGCTTAATGCTCTGCATGATCTGTAAAAATAGTACTTTTTATATGCTTTTGTGTCTTTTTCAACAAACTTGAATCTACACATCTGAGGATGCTTCCATATAAATATTATCAATCATGCCCTAATTGTTATTCTTGAGAAAAAGATTTTTTTAAAAATCCCATATACTTCTATGTAAAACTTGATCAGCCATAATGGCCCCAACCCGCCCCTGGGGATGATGGTTTGAACAACCTTGAATCAGCACTACCTGAGGGTGCTTCCATATAAATATTATCAATCATTGCTTTGATACTCCTGAGAAAAAGATTTCTCAAGAATTTTCCTATATATTTCTATGTTATGAAAACTTTGGTCGCCATTGTGGCCCTGCCCTTGGGGTCATGATTTGAACAAAGTTGAATCAAAACTATCTGAGGTTGTTTCCCCATAATTTTATTCTTTCCTGGCACAGTAGTTCTTGAGAAGATTTTTAAAACCTTTCTTACAAATTTTCAATATTGCTGAATTATCTCCTATTGAATGAGGGTTTGGCCATCATTTGAAGAAACTTGAGTCCCCTTCACCTTAGGATGCTTTTTGTCAAGTTTTGTTGAAATTGGCCTTATGGTTCTAGAGAAGAAGTTAAAAATGCGAGAAGTTTACTGACAAACAGACGGACTGCTAGACAGATAACGCCAAACAAAATGTGATCAGAAAAGCTCACTTGATATACCATCATATGGCCATCAGCTTGGAAGAGGATTAATCATGGTTCTTGTGGCGTCAGAAGAAGACAAAGTTTTTAACATTAAGATGACATCTGAAGCCAGCCGTAACCCTCAAATACTGTCTTCAGTGATGAGGAAGTCTGACCATCCATACCGATCCTTTCTTCCAGATCCCAACCCTGTTGTCCTCACCCATTTTATCGAAGGAAATGTCAGAGCTGCTTGGGGTTGATGAAAAATTAATGAAAAAGGATTTTATGTATTAAAGTGGGTAGTATTGTGATTGAAAATGTAACTGGTGCGAAACTACTTGGTGTTTACATCGACATGGTCTGAACACGTTGAAAATTTAACGAAAAAACTTTCAAAATAGGTGTTTTGTCTAGATTAGGATCATTCATATCCTCTGAGCTATTGTTAAAATTTTTTAACACAATTGTTTTTTTCCCCATTTCAATTATTGTTGTACTGTTTGGGGCAATATGAAAAAACCAAGGTTTTAGCAAACTATGTAAACTCCAAAAGCGAGCTGCCAGTAATTTTAAATACTACATTTTATACACCTGCATCGGTTTCAACAACTGAGATGGATGCCAATTGATGATCATTTTACGTATAGAAATGATATCCTTGTTTTTAAAGTCTTAAATGGATTAACTGCCGATTATTAATTTGTTTTTAAATTTGTACATGAAAAAAAAAACAGATCTACAAGACTGAGTCAAAGCAATTCATTGTATATTCCGAGGGCAAAAACAGAATATTACAGGAAGATCTTTTAAAATTTACGGTTCCTAGCTATGGAATAAATTGCCAGAATTTTTAAAGAATTGTCCATCATTGCAAAGTTTTAAATCAGCATATATAAGAAATTATTTCCAGTCTACAAACTAAAATGTTAATCACATAGATCCTACTTCTGATGTTTTAAGACGCAGCTTATACAAAACAACTAATTGTGCCATCCTGTATAAGTAAAGTATATTATTATTATTTATTATTATAAAAACTGTATGAAATATCTAAATATATACTACCTTTTACCAACAGAAATTTCGTCCGGTAAACTACAGGCCAATCCAAAAGTACACAAGAAAAATCACTTGCTGAGAACTATAGTAAATGGCTAGAAAACAAACAGAAAAGCTAGCAGAGTATGTTGAATTACAGCTCGAGGATACAAACAGATCACTTAAAAGTTACATACAAGATACCACAGATTTCTTGAGGAAACATTGAATCAACCGTTGCCAAATTCTTCTGTATTATTTTGCATAGATGTTTAATCACTGTATCCTAATATACCAAGGAAGGAAGCAAGAAAATTAACGATCTTGAACTTTGACCTTTTGACCTCGAAATAAATAGGGCTGTTTCTTAGGCCACATGGAGTTGTACTGTAGAATTTCATTGCAAAAGCTCAAAGGCTTTCCGAGGTATCTCTCGGAAACGAAATTGTAATAACAGACAGAATTTGCAAATTTATGACCTTGACCTTTGGACCTAAAATCAATAAGGTTCTTCTTTAGTCCATAGGGAGTTGATATGCAGAATTTCATTGCGAAAGCTCGAAGGGTTCTCGAGATATCACGTAGAAAAGAAAGCGTTAAAGTCAGACAGAATGACGGACGGACAGACAGACCCAAATTAATCTCCACAAACTTTTAAGCGAGGGACAAAAATGCACATATGTTGTAAAAGTGATGCTCTTGAGAGTGATGCTCTCAGAAAGAAAAAAAAAAACAAGCTAATTCAGAGAATTCGTGTCCCCCGCTTAGGGAAAAAGTCGGATCCCCCTTGACTGAATTTGTAGAATTATTAATGTATACATGTATACTGAAGCAAATAAAATACATGTATGTCAATATGCGTATAAAGATTTGATTGCTTATTCTTTATTATGTGTATAGAAGATTCTTTTTATATAGAATATTTACTACACTGTAATGATGATTTTATAACCTCATGAATTATTCTTTTCACATGCTGAATACTATCATTTAAAAAAAAGAAAAGTTAAAAAATAAAAAAAAAAAGAGATTCGATTTGGGGACCTCTCACATGTGAAGCGAGAGACATACCACTAGACCACGAAATCGCTTTAAATGAAGTCAAGTATATGCAGAAGTGAAGTCACATACGTGTATATATTCATGTTCGATATTGTCAAAAATTTACACAATCCATAGTGTTTGATTTATTTAACCTTTATTAAACAGTTCTAGTAGATGTAATAAGAACATAAAGTCCGTCGAGAACCTGTTTTATACGCAATAACTCTCCCATGCCCCTGTGCTAAAAATAGAGACATGTAATACTATAAATACTAATAAAACAAACGGGGCGGGGCACTTTGAGAGGGGTGAGAGAGGTCGTATGGAGTTTTGGTATAAAATGACATTGGGTAAGCTCAAAATCTTCTTGAAATATAGCCCGGAAGTGATAGTGTTGCACACAAACAGAATGTATAAATTTACGACCTTGAACTTTGATCTTTTGACCTCAAAATCAATAGGGGTCTTCCTTAGGCCACAGGGAGTTGCTATGTAAAACTTCATTGCAATAGCTCAAATGGTTCTAAAGATATCATGTGGAAACGAAAGTGTTACAACAGACAGAATTTGCTTATTTATGACCTTGACCTTTTAACCTCCAAATCAATAGGGGACTTCCTTAGGCCACAGGGAGTTGCTATGCTAAATTTCATTGTAAAAGCTCAAAAGGTTCTCGAGATATCGTGTGGAAACGAAAGCGTTACAGATAGACAGAAAGACGGACGGACAAAGCCAAATTAACATCCCTCACTTTTGAAGTGGGGGACAAAAAATCAGTGTAATTGCAGAACTATAGCATTGTGGTTTTATTTTTTCGCCTTACCAGAAATATTAAACTATACTCATGATAATGCTACAATTCTGCAGCTACATTCAGTAACGCTTAGAGAAAAATATTATTAAATTACATATTTTCATGGGAGCAAATTTTCAAGGTTTTCAGAAAAAGAAATTGATGTGTGGATATTTGATTTTGTGTGATTGCCAAAAATATGGTGTACTGAGTTCATAATATCTTTTAAAGTATATTCGGTGAAAGTTCCTTGTTTTTGTCTCATTGCCTCTAACTGCAGAAACTAACTGTATTCTTACTTTCTTAGTCAGATTGTGCTTGCCTCTGTAAAGTGGATTATATGTCACTAGATTCTCTAAGTTTGATAGATAGCATTAACAAACATGGTTTGCACATTCTCCTTTTTCAACAGCCTATCCCGAAAGAGGCACCTCTCCCCTAACCTTGGCAAAAACACCTGACTCTCCATCACTTACGATGCGCATATACCGCAATCCAAGATCACATGTGTGTACCACATTGGTTCCGCAACTAGTTATAGACACTCACGCTTGAGAATAACCATAAAAACTAGTATTTTTTTACGCGCATGGTCAACATGTCAACACTCGGCTTTCTCCTTGCAACTCTTACATGTAGCACGTGACCTTTTTAGCGGATGATAACATCAGCAACCCGACCTTTACACTTTTTAAATTAATTCATAACATTTTTTTCTGTATCCGATTAATCTTTTTCTGTCTCATTTACTAAACGAGTTGTTAGATTTATTTTTAGGTCACCTGAGAAACACTCAGGTGACCTATTGCTATCCGTTTTTGTCCGCCGTCGTTCGTCGTGTGTTAAAATTTGAAAATTTTCAGCTTCTTCTCTGCAACCCCTCAACCAATTTCAACCAAATTGGCATATAAAATCTATGGGAGAAGGGGAACAAAAATTGTAAATTTTATAGTGCGCCTACCTACCTGGGGCCTGAGGAGCGGGGCCAAAACCACCAAAATAAATGCAATCTTTAAAAATCTTCTTGTTTACTCCTGGACATCAAGCAGTCAAATTGTTAGCATGAATGTAATAACCACTGAGTCCTCTACTAAAACGAAGAAATTCATGGCCACAGGGTACCAAAATTATGAAAATCATAGTCCATGGGTCAGGGGTTCTAGTGCTAGGGCAGGGCTATATAGATTATATAGTGAAATTGCATTACTTCTTTAAATATCTTCTTCTCTGCTCCTGCATATTAAATAAAATAACCAAGAAGATATTTATGATGAGGAAGAACGCCTCTTGCAAAATTGTGAATTTCATGGCCCCAGGGTCAAGGGGTTCTAGTGTAAGTTGGGGGGGGCTATATTAATTATATAGAGAAAATTCATTTTTTTTAAATCTTCTTCTCTGCTCCAGGATAGTAAATAAACTAACTAAGTACATAGTTATGATAAGCAAGAATGCCTCTTCCAAAAATATGAATTTTTTGGACCCTGGGTCAGGGGTTCAAGTGCTAGGGTGGGACTCTATTGATTACATAGTGAAAATGCATTATTTCTTTAAAAATCTTCTCTGCTCCTGTATATTGAATAAACTAACCAACAACATATTTATGATGAGCGCCTTTTGCAAAATTGGGAATTTCATGGCCCTAGGGTCAGATGTTCTAGTGTTGGGGGGGGGGGGGTTGTTATAGAGAAAATGTTTTATTTCTTTAAAGGCAGAGATTATTTTTACCGGGTGGTAAATTCCAGGTGAGGGAGGGGCTTATTTAGCACAGGTGTGAATGCCTTGGGGGCTAGCAGTGTACCTGTGGCCATCTGTCTCCTAATCCCTATACACAGGATGTGATTTAATACTCAGTGAAATACCCAGATGTCAAACTTTACCTGTGTTGGGTATTTTAAAATTAGTATTTATAACTCATCTGAGATGAAAGCTTAAGTGAGCTTATCTGATCACCCGTTGTCAGTCTTCCGTCTGTAAACTTTTCACATTTTCCACAGAACAACTTGGGAAGATTTATTATTGATCCCACAATATTTATGTTTTTTTCTTGATTATCTCCCCTTGTAAGGGGAATCGCCCTTCATTTCAACAATTCTCATTTGTAAAATTTAATCATATATAAGTAACAGTTATGATATAAATTCTAATTGAAAATAAATTTAAATTATCCTCACTTTATCTCAGCGGGGATTGCGCTTCATGGCCTATATACCGTCTGCATGTGTTTACCATAAGGATATGGAAATAACGAACAGTATTCATTAACAGAGGAATGGTGAAAATTCGGATTAGGAAAAAATCTTAGTTTTTGGAAGTAAACAAGTGAAGTAGAATAGAAAAATGGATAAAACTATGGATGCATGTGTTTACCATTAACAGAGGAATGGTGGAAATTCGGATTAGGAAAAAAATCATAGTTTTTGGAAGAAAACAAGTGAAGTAGAATAGCAAAATGGATAAAACTATGGATATTATTTTTTACGAAGAATAGATGCACGCTGCCTTGAAAATTACATTTATTGAAGACATCACAATAGATCCGAGTACAATAAAATGATGATGATAAACCCCCTCAACAATCGGTTACATAGGACATTCTATCAATAATGCCAGTAGGACCGATGATTTTCGGAAACTAGATCTGCCAAATCATGACCCCGGGGGGTAGAACAGGACGAAAATAAGTATTACAAGGGGGAAACATGATATAGAACTGTATGGCTAGAGTTATTCATGTGAGCTATGTCGCCCATGGGCCTCTTTTTATGTTTATAAAGGTTTGAAGTCTAAATTAGAGTTTTTGAGGAGAAAATCCAATGCCAGCCAACAGAAAATGCATGCTCAAAGAAATGACCATACCACCTCTGCCATCTCCAAAGAGATTGGGAAACCAGAGGTAAGGACTTCTGATTAAAGAAGAATTACTATAATATTGTATACAAATGCTATTTCACCATTTTTTATTGGCATCATCTGTCTATTAGATTGAAAAATACTTGAATCTTATATTTTTTTGTGAATGGTTTTTGGTTCACAAAGCATCTGGTGAAGGGGAACAAAAATTATGAATTTCATGATCTTTGCCTATCTTGGATCCAGAGAAGTGGGACCAAAACCAATCAATTTAATGCAGTCTTAGTGTTACCCTACCCTAACTACTGAAATTAATCTAGTCTTAGTGTTAACTACTTATAAGACAGTGTAGATTCAAGTTTGTGTAAATGATAACCTCCAAGGTAGGTTTGGGTAACAATGAGTGATCTGAGTTTTACATAGAAATATATGAAGAAAAAGGCTCTAAAGATTTCGTTTTAAGAACAACAAAGTTATGATTTGTCATATTGATCTAAAAGCATCCTCAGGGAGAGTAGATCCAAACCTTTATAATAAATAATAAAAAATATGCTCAAAAACAGCAAATCTCTGATTGATACTGATATGGAAAGATTTCAAAAATTTAAATTCAAGCCCGTGTGTAAACTTTTCAATGCTGAATTTATTAGAGCCTTTTCCTCCCAACTTTCACCTTCTATTTTGAAAAAAAAACCTTATTGAACACAAGAAATTGGAAATACATTTCCTGGATCAAGAAGAAAAAAAGGAATCCAGAGATTGTTTAATGGGGGAGAGGCTTCCCTGATCTTGACAGTGGAGAGAGATCCTACCATGGAGATTGGATGCAGTGCACACGAAAGAAATTCAAGACAGCCTTCACCATGAAGCCTATGAGGCTTGAGAATAAAACCTATGTAGAATTACCGGAGGAATGTTTTCCTCACTCTCATCTTACAACAAAAGAATTTGTTGATCAATGCAGCGAGAGTTCACAGAAGAGTATACTTGGTTCGATTTCAAAACTCTCAACTTGTGCCTCTTCAGACTCTGTTGCATAATCCAAAATCGGACCTTGTGGTCCAGCTGAAAGAAAATACACTGCGGTAGTACACTGTTTAACCCTTGTGTGTATGTCTGTCCGTCCGTCTCTTTGTCTGTCCGTAACAAGTTTTCGTCGCAGTTTTCTCAGCAACTGCACATCGCAGACGCTTGAAATTTCAACATATTCTTTTTTTGAGGCATGCCATAAGTTGGGATAGATACATTTTTGTTCAAATCTGTTGTCAACATCCTGTTTGTCTGCGTTTGTCCGTTTCATACACAAAAAGTTTTCGTGGCAGTTTTCTCATCGTAGATGCTTGAAATTTAAACACAATCTTCTCTGAGCCAAGCGAAACAGTGGGACTTGTTATTGTTCAAATCCCAAGTCAACTTCCTGTTTGTCTGTGCATCTGTCTGTTTCATACGTAACAAATTTGAATATAACATTCCTCTTTGGAATCAAGTACTTTGAAAACGCTTCTTTCACTGGCTGCAACTTAACACTGTCCCTGTGGAAATCTTTAAGGATGAAATGAAATCGTTAGCCTCTTGTCCCAATGTGCTGTACCAGTGTGCTGCCTTGTACGTCCTCATCTGCTTCACTAATAGTGGAGTGACTAGACCATCAAAAATTTGGCAAAAATTTTTGCCCGGACGTAGAAAATTCTATGGTCAAAGATCAATAAATGAAATCTGACAATAATATTGTACATATATAGAAAGGTTCAAAGAATTCTTGAAAAATAATGTATATTTGTATAGGAATTTTATTTATTCGGTGAATATTTTGATTTCATGGAAAAGAAACGAAAAATTGATTAAGAATGCCCGTTTGTCTGTCTGTGAAATGAAAGGTTTGTCTTATAGTATTTAAACTTAGAAGGTTTAATGCTAATTTACGTTATTCTTTGCGTACATTCACGTAATATTGATTACACAAGTAAAGAAAAAAAACAAGAACAACAACACCCATCACCCATAAAACCCCTCCACCTCTAAAAAACGGAAATATACCCATAAATTTCGCACTTTCGCACTTTTTAAAATGTAATGATTTTTATTAAGCCTTTTTCATCTGATTCATTATTTTTTTATGAAATTGTTCGACGCTTTTAAAAACCTTTTTTAGTAAAAATTCTTCTAGATGTTATCCTTGCTCTCACACTGAATTTCGGTACTCCGGTCTCATCCAAAGGACAGACATCATTTAACAGAATATTTAAGGTCTTACTATTATTCAGTTTTCTGTCTGAAAAGGTCAATGAATGTTGTCTATATTTTGAAAATTAACGTTTAATTTGGTGAATTCTTATATAAGCGTTTACTTGTGAATTCAGCAGGTTATATTGTAGATATTTGAAGGTTTTTAAAGATTTTAAACACATATTGGTGTTAAAGTTGCAATTCTTTCAAAAGGGATGAAAAGTAAAATTAATGACGTTATACGTTTGCTTACGCTAGAGCTGTAATTTCTATTCATCGGTTTTCATGTAAACGTACGTATATATCTTTATTGCTAACTTTTCAAGAATATGTTTCAATTGACAAGAGGCCCATGGGCCACATCGCTCACCTGTGCAAAAGGGGTAGGAAAAAGTAGAAAATGGCTTTTTATTGTAAAGTTTAAATCCAAAAGCAGTCCCATGACTAATCATGGATTTCCTGTTTTTTAGAAAATGATTTTTTAAAATCTTTCCGATATATATCTTAAAAATCTTTGGTCGGCCATTTTGGCCCCGCCCTACCCCCGGGGGTCATGATTTGAACAAACTTGAATCTACACTACCTGAGCATGCTTCCATATAAATATGATGAATTATGGCTTTGTCATTCTTGAAAAGAAGATTTTTAAAGAGTTTTCCTATATATTTCTATGTAAAACTTTGGTCGGCCAATTTTCCCCGGCCCTACCCCCGGGGGTCATGATTTGAACAAATTTGAATCTACACTACCTGAGGATGTTTCACCATAAGTTTTATCTTTCCTGGCACAGTGGTTCTTGAGAAGAATATTTTTAAAATATGCCACCAAATTTTCTCCACTTGAATGAGGGCGTGACACTTCATTTGAACAAACTTGAATCCCCTTTACCCAAGGATACTTTGTGACAAGTTTGGTTGAAATTGGCCCAGCGGTTCTTGAGAAGAAGTCGAAAATGTGAAAAGTTTACAGACAGACGGACAGACAGACGGACGCCGGAAAAAATGTGATTTTCCTTCAGATAACATTGTCAACAGTCATCGCCCACAAAGATCTTGTGATATGTAATTTGTTATTGAATTTTGCACAAAATATCACAAAATTAACGTGGGCGACGGCTGTGGACACTCTTTTCTAAAGGAAAATCACTCTTGAAATGTGCCATTTTGAGGTTTTTTCTGTTGAAAATAGAAAATGCTATACATTAATGACGTCATATTTGCAGAATGGTAATCCTTCATGCCATAATCTTTCTTGATTTATCAGAGTCATTTTTTTTAACTAATTAAATTTAAGCCAGTTTCAAAACTTTTTGATGTCATTACATTTTTAGGGCGCAATAAAGCTAAAAACCATACCTTCTTCTTTATGCCGCTGGGTCGGGGGTTCTGGTGTTAGGGCTGGGCTCTATCGATTATATAGTGAAGATAGATGAATTCTTTGAAAATTTTTTCCTCTGCTTCTAGGTATTTATTAAATTAACTGAGTGCATAGTTGTGATGAGCGAAAGTGCCTCTACCTAAATGTGAATTTTATGGCCCCAGGGTCAGGGGTTCTGGTGTTATGGCGGGGCTCTTTTGATTAGTACTCATATGTGAAAATACATGAATTCTTTGAAATTTTTCTTCTCTGCTTCTAGGTATAAAAAAAACTAACGAAGTACATAGTTATGACGAGCGAAAGTGCCTCTACTAAAATTGTGAATTTTATGGCCCCAGGGTCAAGGGTTCTGGTGTCAGGACTTTATAGATTATATAGGTAAACATGAATTCTTTGAAAATTTTCTTCTCTGCTCCTAGGTATTAAATAAACTAACTTAACCCTTTCTCTTCCGGTGCATTTTACGTGATTTTGGAGGCCTTTTGACATGGCATTATTAAATTATTTCTAACTTGTTTATCCAAGGGGAAAGGTAGGCATAATGCATACCATTTTGTAGGAAATTTCCTACAGATGATATTTTACGACTGTTTAGATACTCAACCACTGACCTTATTAGTAAAAATTGAGGTCAAAGGTCAATTAAGTGTAAAATTTCATGGAAGCTAAATATTAAGTATGATGTATGTTGAAATAGGAAATTTGGGATATACCCACAAAAGAGCATTATACTGTACTACATGAAACACAAACTTTTTTTTCAAATCTGCATATAACTACTTAAATGGGGTTGCTAAGCAACGCAGAATTCTTTAATTTTTGGGCAGAAATTTTCATTTCTTACTCATCCTAGACACATTTATGCATCCCATGTCCCATAGAGAAATTCTCTGACTTTGGCACTGAATCTCTTTTGAGTCTTGGCAGTTTTGAGGGCCTATTCTTATGATATGTTTTCCGCTTCACTCGAAGTGCCCTTGACCAAGGCCTTGAAGTTCTTTTCCACTGCCATACATTTTTCAGCCTATATATGCTTTGCCCTTTCAAAACTATTTTCTGTGTTGTAGTACAGATGGTTGCCTACACATATATGGCACTTTAACATTCCTTTCTGTAAATTTTCATACACCCCTGCTCAGGACAGGCAAAAAACCCCGTCTTAGTGCCATCTATCTCCTCTTCCTTGTTTATCCCTCTATCGATACATTCTGCTTCATCAGATTCTGTTTTGTCATGTACATGTCTTACAGATCCGGGAAGATAGTTATCTGTTCTGTGAAATTGAGTTTATACTTATAAAAAACCCATTTTTTCAATTAAAATTTAACATTCATAATAAATTCTTCAGATTTTCATCATAACAACATGGACAAAAGCAATTTTATCATATTCTACGACAGCAACTATTTCGCCGCCTACGCTAAAACGGAAATAGTTGCAGTCTTGGAGGACAATTATCATAGCCAATGAATACATGTAGATTTATACCATCAAATAACAGATATTCATGTTTTACAACAATGTTGTGGGAGATAAAAGATATTAATATGTTATTTATTGTATTTAAAGTAGAATGACATTTTAAGTGACTGATAGAATTGCAACTTGGCATTGATTTTTTGTATATACATACCTCATAGCCAAGAATTTGTCCATTATCTTTGAAATGGGAGCTTGGTAAAAATTAACCCCGTCCAAATGTTGAAGCTTAAATAATTCTTTCTCATTGAACCATGAAATGAAAACCCGAAAAACAAATTCAATTTGACACCACGAAAATATGTTATTTTGCAGTATACATATCAAAAGAAATTTCACGTCAGAGAAACTGCTTCAAAATATAAATTCTAAAATATTCTTCCAAAATATAAATTGCTTACCTTTTAGCGTTTTCTTCCCTGGTACATTTTTCCGTCCGCACTTTCCAGTTAATTTTTATATGCCCCCGATTTGTAAATATTTCGATGAAATCGGGTAAATTTTGTTCATGTGCATCAACCGGGACGGAAGTACCCGGTATTTTCGGGCGTCATCATAATGTGTTATCTTATTCGGAACATTAAATTCTCGAGAGATTAAATCCCGAATTTTCTCTTTATGTAATATGTAACAGTAAGTTCGATATATAACTAGAAAGCTGTAACTAGTAGATTCTGATAGATACAGATTCATTTTTAACACACGATATAATTAACCAAATGTCATAATATTGTTTTTACAAATCCTGGATTTTTTTGTAATGCAGAACATTTGTTAAATAGAGTTATCGTTCTTTGGTACTTCCGTCCCGGTTGATGCACATGAACAAAATTTACCCGATTTCATCAATATATTTACAAATCGGGGGCATATAAAAATTAACTGGAAATATGAAAAGGAAGAGAAATGTATAACAAAATTATTAATGTATGCATATACCATGTTTTATTCTGATTTAGATAAATAATCGAGCGAAGTTTAAGCGAGGTGAGGCGAATGACTAAAAAGAGTTGCAAGCCTTCTCTCTTTATATGTATCAGTGAAAACGGCATTTTTAAAAACAGCTTGTAGAGACAAAAGAGTTGCATTTTTGATAACAAATAGTGCATATTAGAATAGAAAATAGGTAAAAGGTGAATCGGAACCCAGATTTAAAAAGGAAAAAAAATGGAAAGGAGGGGGGGTTCCATACCCCAAGTGCCTATGATTTTGTGAACGTTTAGCTTTCAGAAATTGAAGCAAGGTCCTCCATTTTAAAAGTAATCATAAGTTCATCATATGCGTAAATAGCCTAAATTAGTTATTAGTATATCAGATTTATTCTTGATAATTATATAATCCCCAATTTGTCAATAATTTTTAATAGAATTTCTTAAATTGCCATTTAATATGTGTTCTTACATATTAAATTTAAAATTTCGCTCTCTTCATTCATGCTTACTTAGAAGATACAATGATGACGTCATAATATGACCGTGAGGCTTACTGAATCTGAGCAAAAATAATTTGAAGAAGTTTGTCAAAATAATTTTATAATAAGAAAAAAAGTGTTGAGAATTGATTTGTGTCGAAATTCCAATTTGTGACCAGCACTAGATGTTGAACGTAATACGGTTACCTTGTTTCAAATATCTTTATTATAAAAAAGCCTTTAGAATCCGAAGTTGATATCTAAATTTTTCCTGAATTCATGCAACTCTATGACTACGTAAAAGAGTAAATAGTTTGATTTGTTTACTGATATTCAAATGAAGAAATATATGGCATTTATGAATTTTATGCATTCAAGATTACAGTAAATGTTAGTTAGCTAACATTATTTTAAAATTCTAAGCTCTAAAATGTTTGCTCTCTCTCTCTCTCTGTAGATTTTCCCTTCTTTATTAGCCTATTTCGATGTCTTAGAATTTTTTATTTGGACTTCTAATTTACAAGATCAACGATGTCCTTTATGAAGTGTAAGAACCATTTCTTACACTAGGGTAGGGTTGGTAGACTCCCGTAGTAATGTCTCCTGAAGACTGCTTCTATTTCACTACAACAAAAATAATTCATCTCTCCCTATCTACCATTACATATATGGTTTTTTTCATTTGCTTAAATCATCAACAAATTCTACTGCATTCTTAATATATATATTTATATTTACATCTTATTCCTCAATTTTTCTTCAACCAAATATTGAACATTAACTCCACATACATGATCATTTAAAAATTTTGCTTACATTGACATTATCACGGATTTCCTCTTCCTTCACGTTCTCAACAAAGTTGCCATCAAGGAAGATCCCTCTCAATTTTTCCGAGGAGCAAGCCAGAAACTCGTCATCCAGAAGGATGGAGGAATTGGATCTCTTAATTAAAAACAATACAGTTTGTTACTAGATGTTTATTCATTTGATATATAAAAAAAAGTTCATATAACTCTACAGTTTGATACAAATAACAGAATGATTATATTTTTTTCCAAACTATTTCTGCACTCCTGAATCAAGCATAAATTTCATACATGTGATATCATCTTGACGTCTGCTTTCAAAGCTCTGATAGTCAAGTAATAGATGGGGCCACCTGACCCCCTCTCAAATAGAAACAGTTCTTCCATATCTTTTGAAGGAACAAAAGAGTATAATAAATCACTCTTCAAACGAAACCCCATTCACTGTGCCTGTGAATTCTTCCTCAAAGTTTTCAATCTACAATGTTATATTTGAACTTAATTGTTTTCAATTGAAATCTAAATAGTTGCATTAATTGTAATTTGTATTCCTTTTTATCACTTTCTTGTAACATTTTATGCTTGCTATTATTATAAAAACAACTCTTTGCCTCATTCAATATGTATATACCTTTACTGATGAACTTCCTGATGAACGTCCACGAGGACACAGGTTACAACCACAGTTGATCCCTCACACACCTGTGTCTCCACCAAGTCTCCCCGTGGAGGAGGGGAGGGGGGGTCCCTCTGACTGAATTTGTAGATTTATTAGATGTATACTGAAACAAATAAAATATGCCAGTATGGATATAAAGAATTGATTGCTTATTCTTTATTATGTGTACAGAAGATTCTTTTTACCGTATAAGCAGAAATTTTAGCGAGGATTTAATTTTGGCATTATTAGCGAGGGTAGTGGGATCGGTAAAATTGAATATCGCTAAAAATTTGTTGAGTTTTATATCTTAAAGCTTCTTTGGTGAAAATTCGTGAGTCGCTAAATTTTCATCTCACTAAAAATAAAATACAACTTTTTAAGGATAATTCGCTAAAATTGCGTCTCGCTAAAATTTCCACTTATACGGTATCTGGAATATTCATCACACTGTAATGCTGGTTGAATGAGTATGGACAAATATGTACAAGCTAGACCTAAAAAAAAGTTCATTTCACATGAAGCGAATGACATACCACGGAACCGCATTTAGTTTCAGAAAATTATATGCAAACATGAAGTTACATACATGGATATATTCATGTTCGATATTGTCAAAATTTAAACATTTAATGATGTTAGGGACTATTCTCTCCATTAACACATGTCAACATCATTTGTATACAAGAGGCCCCTGGGCCTTATAGGTCACCTGAGCATTATTCAACAACTTTCCAGTGACTGAATTTGATCCATGTTTAAGCCAGATGCTATAGCATTTACGATCTGGTCATCATAACTATACACTTAGCAGTTCCTTAGTTTGGTTACTTTATACCCATACTGTCCCATAGGCAGGGTAGGGGAACAAAAAATGCATTTCAACTGATCAGTAATATTCAGCAATAATCAGTAGTGCAGCTACCACACATGAACCCTTGACTCTTAGGCCTAGATCCACACATTGCACTATTTTTGGAAAGGCATACTTGCTTTTTAAAAATATTTGATTAATACCAAGGAGCACATTTCAAACAATTCATTCATTTTCAGTACATAAGTACA
>PRKT01000903.1:74049-121206 GCA_003671525.1 Saccostrea glomerata | reverse complement strand
CTCAATGCTGATTACAATCATGCAAACAGTTTGACTGCTTGATGTCCAGGAGTAAAGAAGAAGATTTTTGAAGATTGCATTAATTTTAGTGGTTTTGGCCCCACCCCCCAGGCCCCAGGGGGGCAGGGATCATGAAATTCACAATTTTTGTTCCCCTTCATCCATAGATGCTTTGTGCCAAATATGGTTGAAATTGGTTCAGTGGTTGCAGAGAAGAAGCTGAAAATGTTCAAAAGTTTACGACCGATTGACGACGAACGACGAACGACGGACGACGACGGACAAAAACAGATAGCAATAGGTCACCTGAGTTTACTCAGGTGACCTAAAAATTGAAAAGTTAAAACAAGTCATAAATAATTGAATGCCCCCCAAAAAATCAACAAGGTATTTTGATGTACTTGGATTTTGATTAAATTGTGTTGTCTTAAGGTTATGGACTATTTTCTCCATAATCACGTGTAAATATCCTTTTAACAAGTTAAATTTAAAGAAAAGAAAATAATTTGAAGCAAAAGTAAGTTATTGTGCAGCACTTGGCATCTAGCACAAGTGAAGATCATTCGACTAATTTACTCTGTGAATTTTGGACTACGGCTGCTGAGGAAAAACTTGAGATTGGTGAAGACATTTTTAAGTTCTCTTCGAATGAGAAGTCTGATTTGTAAGATTCTAACCTCTCCTTTAGATCCTGAATTTCTGAAACTTTTTCTTGATCTTTAGATTCAACAGACTCCATCCGTTTTTTATTATCTTTTTTAAAAATATTTTTGAGCGCAAGGTTTTCTCTTTATTAAATTCTTTCTGGAGCTCCTATATATGAAATTTTATTTTGGGACTTCAATTTTCTTGTAATTCTGTCCACCCCTGCCTGTGCGATTTTTTTTCCAGTGTCTATTGGTTCATCAAAATTATTTTTTTCTACATCAGGGGAGGCCCTTTTGTCCAAAAACGATATATGTATTGAACTATTTATTGTACATATATATAAAGAATTATGAAGTCGATAATGTTCAGGGTTCGGTAATGCAACTAAGATATGAAGTCATCTGACGTCATATAGTACAGACACACCGAATGTAAAGGACATGCAGTTTAACATGTGCAACGTGTTTAAGTATATATAAATATATATGTTTATCAATGTATTATCATGTTTAACACAATTTAAGAATTAATTATTCACAAATGAGCAGTTGTAAATAGCCCCCAAACTTTCAGCACAGAAAAAATACATCATCAAGTGTACTCGCAAGGGTATAACGGCATTATGAAGTTGGAGACCATTACAGCATCCAAGTGCGATTTTCTGCACCGAAATAATACGGATTTTGTTGATAAAAAAAGCCACATTGGACTTTAGGTAGGCAAATACTATGTAGTATATTAATTCTACTAAAGGTAGAATGTGGGAATTCCTTCCCCGTTTTCAGCCCTTGACGGTCTTGACCCCTAAACTTCCTAAAGGCCTGAGATATAGCAAAAGCCCCTTTACTTTTCAACCTCTTAAAATGAGTCGTAAAATGATGTTAGTGCCTGAAGTTCTGTTGAATGAAATTAAAAGGAAAACCACCTAAACCTCATGAATTTCAATCGACTCTGAGTATAGGTCAAGAATTAGACCAGATTACAAGAGGTGAAGATTTAACCCCAGAAGAAAAAGTGGCTTTAAATGGTCAAGAACTTCATCGGTATTGGAATTATTTACAACAAGCAAAAGAACCAGTGACTACAAAAACTACAGCCCCCATAGCCCAAGCAGCAGCCCCAGCCACTGCAGCAACAGGCCCATAGATTGATCAACAAATCATTCAAAGTATTAATAAACCCATGCAAAGGAAAGCTGAATTATTATTTAATCATTTAAAGAAAACCAAGGTATTGACTAGCTTTGAATGAGGACGGAGAAATCAGTTATCGAGGTCAAAACGTTCCCGATTCTAACATGGTGGATTTAATGGCTGAAAACATGAGAAGCAAACCCTTGAAAAATCATCCCCTTCCGAAAGGATTACATGAATTTGCTCCAGCTTTATAAGAGACCGCACTCCCATGGACTATTTGAAAGATCAAAATCTTATAAACGCCGCACCGGGAAAATCAATACTCTTACAGGGATTTTCAGTGATGACGACGACGAAGAAAGCCGATTTCAGGATGCTTCTTCTTCCTTTCTAACCTCTATTAGTCAACCCTTTAAAAGAGGGATCGAGGGTGCATAAACCATATACACCCAGAATCCGTCCCTATAGAGCGATTTTAAAAGCCCAGCGACAAAATAAGAAATAACAACAAGTCGACGAAGTAAACTTTCCAACGAAAATGCGGGAAACGACCTGGAACTCAGTAAGAAAGAGTAATGTGCTCAGAAATTTTCTTTGCACATGGACATAACTTCAGGCATACATTACAAAATGTGCATTTCAAACAATTTAAGAGCAAGTTTCTGTACAGGTTTCATGCTAGTCACTGATTGATGGTACTGTTCTTTCAATAATTCCTTTATCTTTAAGTTTCAAAACTTATTTCCTAATACAATGGGTGTGGATTTTTTTTCCAGCATTGACTCCAATTCTCATGATTACATTTTGTATTGCTCCTTTTGTATACATAGCACACAGCATAACGATCTCGACCATCCCTAACACAGCGGCCAATAAGAGGTGCCGGACTTAGTCATCATTGGGATGTTGACCCCTATTCCGAATGGCACAGTTGAGATGAGGATGTTTTAATTTCCCATTATGGGAGATGAAGCTCTGAATTATTCTTTCTCTAGATTCCCCATCGGTGCTAGCATGGAACATTTCCACGATTCTGTTTTTCAGGATTTAGTTCACTACAAAATATCCTTTCGTTGAGTTCATCTAAAATCCAGTTAAAGGTTTTACGCATGGAAATAGTAAATGAAAATGAACTTAGATGGAATTTTACATATATAGAGACAATTCCTTTTTCTCATTTTCGGCAAATTTAAGGTACATCTTTATCTTTATGAATCAATGATTAATTTATATATTATTTTAAACATTCTACAAAAAGTACTGAAGGTCTCAATCTTCCCGTCTCTTGGGAATACATGTATATTTTTAATCATTTAAATTACAGCCAGTTCTCATTACTTATGGCATTTAAGACATGTAAAATATTGTTATGATTGTTTCCAAAATAATATTTAAAAAAAACATGATTATATTATATTATCATATGTACAATTCACTTTATTAAATGTTTAAAACCGTTTCGCCCTGTTCAGGCTGATCAGGTTGCCTTGCAGACGACTTTCTTTTTTTAAATTCAACATTCAAATCCTGCTCAGTCAAAAGGCACAAAATATTTACAAATATTTGACAATGCAAAACACGCAATTGCAATTTCGACTGTGTTGGGTACATTTTCAGTCTGACAATGCAAGTAGCTTTGAACGATGGTGTATTTGTTTCTCACAAGTCCAATAATAAATTACCTTCATATTCATATACTGTAGTAAAAAAGGTGGGGTCAGCATTTCAATGAACATTTTCGATCGTTATTAAAATCGTTCCTGTTGAAGTTTTAGATATCAGACGTACATAGACGGCAAAGCATATGGTATAACATAATATTAACTACAACCACACAATTCCGCAAAATCCACCAACTAATTATTCAAGCAGAAAAGCATTTCGATTTATGCCTAGCTCTCAAAGCTCTCATGATCAACAAATATCAAATATTGGAGGATGGTACAATTAAACTAACAAACAATTCTTTGGTAATTTCTGTATTCTCCTTATCTAAGAAATATCAATCTTAAGAAGATGGGGAGAACAATTAAAACGTCCAAAATACCTATTTGCTTCACATTATTCAAATAAATATGGACCACACTCTGGGAAAAGGGGTCTTTATGACATTTTTTTAAATGAAAATGAGTTTTTCACTGGAAATAAGTGGCACTGATCTGAAAAATAATATCGCCAAGTTTGGATGTTCCTCGCAGCAGGCCACGCCCAGTGAGAGGCAAGGGTAGAGGTCGGGGAAGGCAAGACCTAAAAAAATGGATGAATTAGCTTTAAGGCACACGCAGAGCAAAACAAACGTGGCAAATGTAAAATATGCATTTTTTCTCCTATAACAATAACAAAAAGATAGATCAATAATTTTTTTAGAACTACTTCTGGTGTTTTTTTAGGCACATGTACAGAATCTCTCTCGTAAGCAATGTAAGAATTTATTGGTTGACCTTGCAGCTAGATCCCCAAGTCTCATCTTGGATCAGGTGGACAAGACTTCAAGATCCAATGACCAGCAATCCACTTCCAGTTTGTCGTGGTGCACATGCACCAGATGTAGAGAAATGCCAACAGAAGTGGAAAAAGTCTGTTGTGGAAGGCAGCCTCAGCACTGCCGAACTGAAGGTGTTTTTGAAGGATTTGTTGACTTATTCCTTGAAGAAGATGTATAGGTATGTTTTTATTGTTTTTCAATATTTTAGGATTTTCAGGTCTTGGTTTTGGACGAAGCAGTATTAGCTTTAGCCCGCCTTTATCGGGAGGATGTATTGGCATTGCCTAGTGATGATGACTACAACCGAGGGAACAGGTATGCTCCCTACCGCCAATACATCCTGTGGACGTATGACAAGCTTGGTGTTGGTGAAAGGAAAGTAATTCTTAGCTGTTGTCTATGGAATCCATTAATCCATTTCGGCCACTCCTCAGGTTTTGTGAATGTAAATTTTTCTGGCGGTTGAATCTGAAACGACGCCATCTTAAACACAGTCTGTACCGGCGCGAAAATAACTAGACAGATAATGTCCGTAAATACTGGATGTAGCAATGTACGCTACACCAGGAATATGGTGTAGTCACCAAGTCTACTGGAGATGAAGTCCTCAGGTTTATTAATCTATAAAACGGAAAACGTGAATCAAAATTGAGTAAAAAATTCATACCAGCTAAAGTTTATAACTATCATAAATTAAGACTAGTTTATCTATTGTAGGTCTCTTGTAAACTTTTGAAAATTTTAATCTTGTTATCTTGAAAGATCGAGGCCTGAAAATGAGACCAGGATCTGACAGGCAGGTAGTTTACAGATAACACTAAAATTATACAAGATCAATGGATATAAAAGTACAACTAAATTACACACATTTTGCATCTGGTTTTTTTTATCATAATCATTATTATTCATAATTTAAAAATTCAGTACGCCATTACCAAAATACCAGAGGCGGAGCTGCGTGCTAGAGTATTGGTTCCAGTGACACTGCTTTCTGACGTACTGGCCCCGTACCTCCTAGAAACCAGTGGGTTGTATACGGGCAAATGCAGTGTTGCTTCGTGGTGTTGTGGGATGTGTACGGTTTTCTCTGACCCACGGTTGAACATTTGTTGTAAGCATCCTCAATGCATCACCAAGAGGCCGGAATTTCGCAATTTATGTCTCAGACATGATGTTATCTAGATAAGATTGCGAACATTCTGAATTAGAGTGTCCGAACAAATCTGGATCCTAGCTTCGGGGCAAGTACGTTCAGGAACGAGGTGTACCGTCATTTTGAACTCTGGCAGCATGGTCGCTTTGGAGCTAGAAGGTAAATGGTAGTGCCATCCTGTGTGTATCGACAGATACGACTTTGATTTCCTGAAGTCAATCCTATGGACTGAGTCTTTATTCTCTGATTCAGGCAAAAAGAGAAATGTTACCTTCCACAATTTGTCCTTTCTTCTGCTCTTTAGACGTTCCTTAGATGACGATGTGATTTCCAAAGAAATATAAGTAGCAATTTCATCTAATTTTATGGCTTGTACACCCTTCATATATGTTTTTCTTCATGCTTTATACGTTTGTAAAAAAACTTGCAATGAGATTTAAAATACAGATCTGTGTTTAATAATTATTCATATTTTCACATGATTAAATTTTAACCCACCCGGTCTTTTAGCAACATGTCTATTATGAGCAACCAACTGCCTTGTTTTGCGTTAGAACTAGACGACTGGGGGTGTTGCTAAAAGGTTGAACGGAGAGGAAAACCGAAAAAAATATTTTAGTTTAAATCACTAAAAATACAAATTTTATCATAAACAATATATCTAAGAAATATTCAATCACCTATTAGTAAATACAAGTTGATTTAGTCATGTTTAGTCTCTTATTCACAACGAAAAGCGAAAACAAGATGATAGGGGATAAGTTGGGGATATGGGGATTGGGGACATCCATATAAAATGTTGATAGTCAACGGAGATTCCGTTGACAGATATAGAGTTGTACTTGGCAAGAAATACATACTTCTACTCCGGGTTGATCATTGGTATGTAAACTGTTTTTCTATTATTCAAAACGTAGTAAAAAATCCTCTTCGTTTTATATTTTTAAAAATTTTAAAATATATATATTTCATTCCTCATGAATATTCAAAACATAGGGAAGTCAATACTCAACAATCTTTGAAGGCATCCTTGGGGAAAAGGAGGAGAGGCACCTACAATTTCAGGCCGGTTTGAGAAGAACGGGATTCTTACAAGTTTTTCTTATTTCTTAGTTCATAGTGTAGAATGGTTTATATACTTTTTTATTATTCCAGATTGTAAAGTTCACCTTTTCACTCATATATACAATTCCTTTCCAGCTCTATCAACAGACCTGTTTTAAGTTCCTTAAGTCAGAAAAATCCAAAACTGATCTAATAGTCTCAAAGTTCCACCGCCTGTTTACAGTTGAAGTCGGCTCTAACGATCGTTGGAGAGGAGGATTCCTATCGAAGTTTTGTACTCTTCACACAGGAAGTTTCTGGTAAGTACGTGTTTATATTTTTAATGCACAATTAATTTTTTCGGTATTTTTTTCAAAACATTTTTTTGTCTTCAAAGTACGTGTTTTGTAATTGAAATATGCCGATATATGCATATTTTAAAATATTTAAGGCAACACTGAAGTCAAGGTTCACTGCGGCTTTCCTCACTTTAAAATGATCCGTGGTTTACCTTTATTTAACAAGGGCCTAAAAACATTTTTATATTTTGCATCATAATAAAACATTTTGAAACAGAGAACATGGGATCCAAGTCTTCCTTTACTTCATATTCTGTCGAACCCTCGTCAATGCTAGTACTCACAATATTCTTAGCATTAATGGGAACAGGATAATTGCATAATCATGAACCATCCTTAACAAAGTTTTAAATATAAAACAACAAAACATACTATTACTTATCCTAAGATACAGTGTTTTTTTTCAAGTTTCAGAAAGTCGTTTTAGAATGATTATCGACTGTACAGTTTACCCTACATCCTTTCATGTTTTCTTTCCATAGCCTCAGATGAAGGAATTGAAGCATTGGAAAACTTAATTTTTGGTTGAAATCTTCCACTTTTATCAGGTCGGAGAGAATACTCGAAGTCGGGTATTATCCCTGAAATCGCGTATTATATTCGATATTAGGGTATCGTTGAATCCGCGAAATCGGGTATTCCGTGCAACTTTCTATATTAACTAAAGTGCAAAGCAACGTAGCATAATGCAAGTAACTCTTACTTGTACATCAGTATCTTGTTGATTTATTTTTGTTAAACCTACGGTTGTCAAATAAGTTAAAAATCACACGACAGACACTGCTCGGGTAACAAAGAGGACACAATGGCGTTATTATTTTTCAATATAATTTCTAAAAACAAATAACTACACTTCGTTTGTCTTTATTTCCCATTAAAGTATTCCATATACTTAATTTTTCCATCGTGCACTATTCACAAAACGTGAAATTTTAAAGAAACTATGTGTTATGTATTTTTTTACTGAAAAATGTATGGCGTCCCTTTCTCGTGAAATATAAATTACTCCTAACATTAAGAGAGTACAGTATAAGCGAGTCATAGTTTTATATCTCTGCCCTAATAGAATACCAACCTTTTTATAAAGAAGAAATTAAAGTAAGATGTAATACCCACGGAAAAAACAGTTTGAAAATAGCTAATTAGAGTATTCTACTTGTGTGCCAAGTTATATTGAAATCAGACCAAAACTGTAGGAGGAGTAGCATTTTGAAAAAAAATCACAGAAATTTCTATTTTTGGAAACAACGGCAACACCGCTCATCGAAATCAACAACCGATACACAGAATGATGTATCTTAGTGTAGTCTACTTGTGTTCCAAGTTATATTAAAATCAGACCAAAACTGTAGGAGGAGTAGCATTTTGAAAGATTGTTTACAGACAGACAGATGGACGACGGACGCATTACTATCGCATAAGCTCTTCTGGTCTCTGACCAGTAGAGCTAAAAATTAACGTACATAATTGGGCCTAAAAAGAAAGAAAGAATTCCACTGAAATTTCTATTTTTAGTAACCACGGCAACACCGTTCATCAAAATCAAAAACCGATATACAGAATTATGTATCTTAGTGTATTCTACTTGTTTGCCAACTTATACTGAAATCAGATCAAAACTGTAGGAGGAGTAGCATTTTGAGAGAATTTCACAGAAATTTTTATTTTTAGTAAACACGGCTACTACGAAATCAAAAACCGATACACCGAATTCTGTATCTTAGTGTAGTCTACTTGTGTGCCAAGTTATACAGACAGACGGACAGAATTTCAGAGAAATTTCTATTTTTAGTAAACACGGCAACGCCATACATTGGAATCAAACACCGATATACAGATTATACATCTTAGTGTATTCTATTTGTTTGCCAACTTATACTGAAATCAGATCAAAACTGTAGGAGTAGTAGCAATTTGAAAGAATTTCACAGAAATTTCTATGTTTAGTAAACACGGCAACACCGTTCATCGAAATCAAAAACCGATACACAGAATTAAGTATCTTAGTGTAGTCTTCTTTTGTGCCAAGTTATACAGACAGACGGACAGAATTTCAGAGAAATTTCTATTTTTATTAAACACGGCAACACCGCTCATCGAAATCAAAAACCGATACACAGAATTATGTATCTAAGTGTAGTCTACTTGTGTGCCAAGTTATACAGACAGACGGACAGAATTTCAGAGAAATTTCTATTTTTATTAAACACGGCTACACCGCTTATCGAAATCAAAAACCGATACACAGAATTATGTATCTTAGTGTAGTCTACTTGTGTGCCAAGTTATACAGACAGACGGACAGAATTTCACAGAAATTTTTTTTTAGTATAAACGGCAACACCGTTCATCGAAATCAAAAACCGATAAACAGAATTATGTATCTTAGTGTAGTCTACTAGGGCTTGAGTAAAAATTCATTCTGTTATTTGTGATACACCAGCACGATCATTTGTAAAGTGTGTCAAGTCTTTCTCTGGTTATCATGGTTGTGACAGATGTGAACAAAGAGGAAGATGGCTTGGCAATATTAAGTACCCTGAAATAGACGCAAATTTACGCACTGATACCTCTTTCAAAAATAAACTGGACGAGGAACATCATATGGGAGATTCACCCTTCACAGACATACAGATAGGAATGTTAAGTCAGTTTCCCATTGACTACATGCGCCAAGTTTGTCTAGGCGTAACCAAAAGAATCCTTGTAATGTGGATTAAAGGACCCTTATGTAATAGAGTTGGGCCACGTGTTGTATAGAGTTTATCTGAAGCACCAGTGGTCTTAAAAGAAAATGTTCCTTGTGAATTTGCTAGGAAGCATAGATCTCTTTCTGATATAGACCGTCGGAAGGCTACAGAATACAGACAATTCCTGCTCTACACTGGTCCAGTTATTTTATAACATTTAATTAATTCTTACATGTAGAAAAATTTCTTGCTCCTGTCAGTTGCAATACACGTTCTACTAAATGAAAATCCATATCAGTGAAATATTCTGGAGCCCGTAAAACAGTATACTAAATGAAAATTTATGCATAACATACAACCAGTATGTCAAAGAATTGTTAGAAACATTTCTCCAATTTTTTTATCAACTGTATTTTTTAACCTTGTCGAAATTGCCACCGCTTGAATATTAATTTACATAACCTGAGGATGTTTCTCCATAAGTTTCATTTTTCCTGACATACTGGTTCTTAAGAAGAAAATTTTAAAATATGACACCAAATTTTCAATTTCCAATTATCTCCCCTAAAATTTGGACTTTGCCCTTCATTTGAATAAAATTGAATCTCATTTACCCAAGGATGCTTCATGGCAAGTTTGGTTGAAATTGGCCAAGCAGTTCTTGAGAAAAAGTGAAAAATGTGAAAAGTTAACGGACGCTAGACAAAATCTGATCAGAAAAGCTTACTTGAGCCTTCGGCATTTCATTTTGACCCTTTACTTAATGGACTTAAAAGTAATTCTCAGAAAGATGCAAATATTGTAAAAAAAAAAAGTACTTTAACGGTGAATGGGTCTTCACTCCATATTATTGTAAATCAAAAAATGTTCATCTACTTTTAGAAAATGGTTGTTTTTGTTCTTTTTAGAGTGTGTATGCTCTTTTATAGGTAAACATTTTCAGTTTTTGTAGGACTTTTGTAAATCATAGAGATTTTAAATTTAGTATACCTTTAATAGTATTAAATGAAATATGAATTAAAATTCAGAAAATCCCCCATCTTTTTCATTATAAACAATTTGAGGTTAATAATGAATAATAAATGCTTGCTATACCTTTTCCCATACTCTTTTCTTTTTTTCCACAAATCCCAGTTTGAGTTCTTTTTAGTTTTGGAGGAAGGGGAGGAGAGGAAGTATACAGCACACACTGGATCATCTTTTTCCAGAACCTTAACACCTCTGTTGAACATGATGTCATCTGATGTTGCCTTCTCCAGGAAAAGGGGGATATATTTAAAGTGCCATCAGATGCAGTCATTACAACACACTTTAATCATCAAATCAAGAGAGGAACCGTAGTGAGTACCTGTCCACAATTTGTAAATCTTTTTTATAAATGTTGTAACTGGAAACCCTACAAAACACACAACCAATTACAGAAACATTTTTAAATATAATAAATCAAAAAGGAAAAACAGGCCCAAAGCATACATATAAAATCTGCTCTAAACAGCTCTTATATATTGGAATGGAATAGTTGGTGGACCCTAAATTATTGTGAGTAATTACGATTTAGTAGAGTCAATTTTCAGAGAACGTCTTACTGATTTTGAAAACCGTACAAATTAAAACAAAAGAACCCTGCTGCTCTTCACTAGATTTTCCACTTTATAATACACATTAAGCTCCCCTTCCACCAAAAATGATTTGAACAATTGAGAATATACACTACACAAGAGGGGACACACCCCAGCTCTCATGGGCTAGGAAAAAGGAAATATCACATCAGAAATGAAAGTTTACTGAGGTAAGATGTATTGGCGGGGAGGCTTAAAGTTTAACCCCTTTATGAGTCATGTTTTGAACAAAATAGAATCTTCACTTAGTACCTGAGGATGATTCAATATAATATCACTCATCAGGGCTTTGGAGTACTTGAAAAGGAGATTTTAAAAGATTTTCATATATAATCTTATGAAAACCCTTGATCGATCATTTTGGCCCAACCATACCACGGGGGTCATGATTTGAACAAATATCAATGATTCCACATGTCATGAGTTTACTATATTGGCCCTCTGGTTCTTGAGAAGAAGATTTCAAAAGATTTTTTCCTATATATACCTTTATAAAAATATAACACACATAATGGCCACACCTTAGCCCGGGGATCATGATTTGAACGAATTTGAATTTACACTACCTGAGCATGATTTCACTTGAGTTTTATATTTCCTGTCTCTATTGTTTTTGAGAAAAAGATTTTCCTTTAGTATATATTCCTACGTAAAACTACAGGCCATATAGGCCCCACCCAACCCCTTGGGGAAATGATTTGAAAAAACGTGAATCTACAACCCCTTGGGGTAATGATTTGAAAAAACGTGAATCTACACTACCTGAGGATGATACCATATGATTCATCTTTCTTGGCCCAGTAGTTAAGAAATTTTTTTTTCTACATATTCCTAAGTTGAATTACTTATAAATGATAGAGTTTTTTTTAATAATCATTAAAATGCTGATATAGTCCACGAAGCAGGGCTTTCCCTGCACTCACTCAAGTTGTTTCCAAACTCTGTCTGTTTTTCCCAATTTCTTCAGAAAGGGTAGTTTCCCCAAAACATAGATTTATCCCTATGATATGCTAAAATAAGATTTTTCAAACTCTATTTACGCTGGGTGCAAAGTATTTCAAAAACACATTTTGTTTGCAGCTTAAGAACTTACCAGAGGATGACAAAGGAGTCCTGATGAACAAATGGGAGGAGGAGGTCCGAAATTTTTCGGCCCCTCCAGTGATAACCCCTGCTCAGGCTCTGGAAAAGGAGGACGGGAAGCGGGTCTCAATTTCTGGAGTCATTAAGGAAGTAAGTAATCTCACAAATTGTTCACAGCAAATCAAATTTTCTGTCAAAGAAAATGGACGGCACATTTATTCAAACTACTTAGAGAAGAAAAAAAAATGTATTTAAAATTATTATTCTTTGCAAATATTGCTTTTTCTCTCTCTAAGTATACTGAAATGTAAACTTTTAAGGTGAATTAAATTTATTTTTGTTGATATTTTTCAGTTTTCTTATCTAACATTTAAAACCATCTTTCAAAAAGATATATCCAAAATCCTATTTGATTTTGTTTAATAATTCATGAGTTATTAAAGCTCATATGACCATGATGACGATACCCCACAAAAGTCAAATTAAAATCTCTCCCGTAAAGCTGTTATGACCCTTATTTCTCCTTTGCAAGGAATTCATCAGAGTATTTTTCTTTCAAACACATTAAGCATGGGTAATCACACCAGGCCCTGGGATCATGAAGCATCTTAAGCTTAAGTCAAAAAATGCCTTAGATGCTGATTCTTTTTTAGAGGCCATGCAGGCCAAAATGAAAATGCCTTCCGATTTTGTATCATCAGCCTGCTGTTGCATGCAAATTATGAGTTTCCTTTAATAAGTTTTTAAGACTTTATAGATAATTGAAACTTTGACTTAAGTCTAAGTTTGTTTCATGACCCCGGGGCCAGAAATTAGTCATACAATGCACACATGCGACAGTGAGAAAAACACAACATTAAGTTGACAAGCACAAAAAACAAACTTCAGAATTGTTTTATTTCATTTTTTCATGTGAATGTAATGATTATAATAGTCTACAGTATTTAAGTTTTTTTTGGAAGTAGGGTTGCGATTTAAGATTAATGGCGGGATGAATAACCAGCTAATAGCATGACTGTTTCACTTTCAGTTTTCATAGCCATGTGGTTCTTAATACAATTTTTCCTGTATATTTCTATGTACAACTATGATTCCATATTGTGACCCCACCATAACCCCTGAGGTCATGACATATACAATATAGCTTTTACATTACCAAAGGATGCTTCCACATAAGTTTCAGCTTTTCTTGCCCTGTGGTCTGAAGAAAAATAAAAAAAAATGTTCCTACGTATTTCAAATTAAAATTTAGATACCTTACTGTAACCCTACAATACACACGTAGGTCATGAACAATTTAGAATCTACACAACACTAGGATGCTTTAACACAAGTCTCAGCTTTTTTAGCTCATTTTGAATTAAATTTTTAATTATTTTTCTTATACTTTTCAATATAAAATTGTATTCCCTATTGTGACCACATCTTACCCTAGCACGGGGGTTATGATTTTGAAAATTTAAACTCTGCATACCCCAGAATACTTTCATATAAGTTTCAGACCTTGACTAAACTTACATTTATTAATACATATTATATTGGAACTCAATAGCCAAAAAAAAAAAAGAACAAAGAGGCCTATAGGCCACATTACTCACCTGAGTAACTTGGGTGATGCAATTCTTTAGCAGATTTCCCATCTTGCTATACCTATCGTGCCCCTTACCCCTCCCCTTACATGATTTTAATATTTTTAAATGTACACTACCCAACGATGCTTCCACATAAAGTTCAGTTTTCCTGGTTAAATGGTTCTTCAGAAGAAGATTTTTTAAATTACCTCACCTTATTTTTGTCTTTTCTTGATTATCTCCCCTTGGAAACGCACCAGGTCTTTCATGTTTACAATTTAAACTCCCCTTAATCCAAGGATGCTTTGTGTCAAGTTTAGTTAAATTTGGTCAAATTGTTTTTGAGAAGAAGTAGAAAGATTACAGACAGACGGACGACGGACAAAATGTGATCACTTGTAAGGGTTAACGTAAGTTAAAACAAGAGGCCCAGGGGCCACAGTGCTCACCTGAGGACATCAGCTAGGAAAAACACGTATAAGATCAGAAGTGAAAGTTTACTAAAGAAAGGGGGGTGGGGGGCTTGAATGTTAACACCCAAGGAGATCATAATCTAAATGAACTAGAATCTACCTTGCTTTAGGATGATCCCATATAAATAATACTAATCATGGCTTTGAAGTACTTGAAAAGAATTTTTAAAAAGGTTTCCCTATATATTTGATAATTTTCTATGTAAAACTTTGGTCTGCCGTTTTGGCCACACCCTTACCCCAGGGTCATGATTTGAACAAACTTGAATCTACACTACCAGAGGATGATTTCATATGAGTTTCATATTTCCTGTTTTAATGGTTTTTTGAAAAGAAATTTTTTAAAGATTTTTCCTATATATTCCTATGTAAAACTTTGATCGGCCATTTTGGCCCAACCCTACCACGGGATATCATGACTTGAGAAAACTTAAATTTTTACTACCTGAGGATGATTTCAAATGAGTTTCATCTTTCTTGGCCCAGTGGTTCTTGAGAAGATTTTTAAAGATTTTTCATATATAATCCTATGTAAAACTTTAATCGGCCATTTTGCCCCGCCCTACCCCCAGGGGTCATCACTTTTAATTCTACACTACCTGAAGATGATTCCACATGAGTTTCAACTTTCCTGGCCAAGTGGTTCTTGAGAAGAAATTTTTTAAATATTTTTCCTATATATTTCTATGTAAAACTTTGATCGGCCATGTTGGCCCAACCCTACCCCCGGGGGTCATGACTTGAAAAAACTTTAATCTACACATCTGAGGATGATTCCACATGAGTTTCATCTTTCCTGGCCCAGTGGTTCTTGAGAAGATTTTTTAAAAATGCTAATATTTTTTCTCTAAATAATTATTATCTCCACTTGGAAAATGACGGGGCCTTTCATTTGTAGATATTTCCAAATATATATTACTGTCTGAAACAAAACAAAAACTAACCTCCGCCTTTGGTTACAGATGTCGGAGATTTATAAATCCAAAACCTCCGAATACAGGATTCTGAAGATCGGTACAGCAACTGTAAAGATGTGGGAGAAACAAGCACAGGTTTCCCCCACAATTAACACAAATGTCCAGGCCACTTGCTTGCAAGTGGCCCTCTACAAGGAGCGTAAAGAGCTCCACTCAACTGCTAGCACGGAAATAACAGTATGTATTAAATTTTGCATTTAAAATATTATCCTCCCATTGTTCAATCATCATTTAAAGATTAAAATGCAATAAAAATGATCATGTCAACTTTAGTGTAGGATTTCAATGATTCCTTCTATTTCTCATCTTTATAAAATTGAAACAATACATACTGTAAAAATAAAACAGTAGAACTATGTTAAACTTTGATTCACCATTTCCATTGTAGTCTCACTTTACCTCAGGGCATAATAACTAACAAGAGGCCCAGGGGCCACAGCGCTCACCTGAGCACATCAGCTGGGAAAAAACAAATATCAGATTGGAATTGGTTAATTAAATTAACTAAAGTTGGGGGGGGTTGAAATTTATCCCCCACACCACTCCTAGGGGATCATAATTTCAATGAACTAAAATCTACATTAACTGAGGATGATTCCATAAAAATATTACTGATCATGGCTTGAAATACTTGAAAAGAAGATTTAAAAAGGTTTCCCTATATATTCCTATGTAATACTTTGATCGGCAATTTTGGCTCCCCCCTATCCCCGGGGATCATAACTTAAACAAATTTGATTCTACACTACCTGAGGATGATTCCACATGAGTTTCATCTTTCCTAGCCAAGTGGCTCTTGAGAAGAAGCTCTTTAAAGATTTTTCCTAAATATTTCTATGTAAAACTTTGATCGGCCATTTTGGCCCCGCCCTATTCCCCAGGGGCCATGACTTGAATAAACTTGATTCTACACTACTTGAGGATGATTTCAAATGAGTTTCATCTTTCTTTTTCTTCTCCTTTTCCCTGTGAATCTTGAGGAAAAGATTTTTAAAGATATTTCCAATATATTCCTATGTAAAACTTTGATCGACCATTTTGGATCTGCCCTACCCCGGGGTTCATGACTTGAACAAACTTGATTCTACACTACCTGAGGATGATTTAACATGAGTTTTATCTTTCCTGGCCCAGTGGTTCTGGAGAAGATTTTTTTTAAAAAAATGACATTAATTTTTCTTTAATTCCTGATTATCTCCCCTTGAAAAAAGGCGAGGCCCTTCATTTGAATAAATTTGAGTCCCCTTTACCCAAGGATACTTTGTGGCAAGTTTGATTGAAATTGGCGCAGTAATTCTTGAGAAGAAGATGAAAATGTGAAAAGTTTACTACGACAACAACGACAACAGATGACGGACAATTTTTTTTCAGAAAAGCTTACTTGAACCTTGGGCTCGGGTAACCTTAAAATTAGTATGACGTATTTGAATTTTGATCTCTCAGTCAAAGTACATTAAACATGTTAAACAAACAATTATGGTTGGCTTACTAAGGTAAAACACATGAATATTCATATTTTAATTTTTCAGGAGAAGCAAGAACCCGAACAGATCATTCAAGGGATGATCACAAGCATTGATTTTGAAAGGTGAGTCCAAGTGAATATGCTGTGTATATATTATATTCATATCATATATATCATATATATCTGATATATATATGATATATTGCATTCATCCGGATATCTGAATCACCAGTTAAACAAGACAAAATAACATTTAAAAATTTCGTTCCGATGAGAAATCGTCCGGATACTGAAGCATCCGGATATCTGGCGTCCGGATATCTGAAAGTCCACTGTATACTTCATATTTTATGCAACAGGAGTTGATTATAAGAAAAATATTTTTCGCTATAAAATTTTGTCATCTGATTCACTTTTATCTCTAATAACAGTATATGTATATCTATACACTGTATGTATGTCTAATCTTGAAATGCTCAAATTTTTAGCACATGTTTTAGTAATTTTGAATTTTTTCTATTCACCTCCTTATGTGGCACATGTATAAATAATTTCACTCCAAAGTTTAATGCATATTGTATACATTTCATCTGTCACTTTCCTTTGATAGCTACATCCCTAAGCAGGGCTCTGGTCTTTAGTTTAAATACAGGTGTATAGGTAGGGTGATCACAAGAAATAGTTATTAAATATTTTTTTCACTCATTTCACAGACTCCTAAGCCTTTGCAGGAATGTTAACAGACCTGTTTTGACTGAAGCATCTATCTCATCAAGTGCAGGAAGCCATGGGGAATGCAGTGATGATCAAGATTTAGATGGAGACCTGCAAATACAGGCAGCTATAAGAGCTAGCTTAGAAATTATGCAGTAAGAACATGAAGATTAAATAAAATTATATCATGATATATTGTACATGACTCACCAGTTGAATATAAGAATTTATTTTCTCTACATTGGTCTAAGAATAGATTGGAAAATTGCCATCTGATACTTATATTTTTTTTAAAGTATCTTGCTACAAACTTCCATCATTATCATTTTTTTTATTCACTGAAATGAATTGACTAATTGTGTTACATTGGTTTAAACAGTAGATGCTGAACAAACTTTTAAATATAAAATATTTATATTGCAGTAATTGATATATACATTTAATTATATATAAGTTTTGTTTTTCAGACAGAGGAAAAAAAATTCCCAGAAGATGCCCCAGCTGTAACTAGGAGAGTCATGTAAAAGTGATGATTTGAAAAAATTGTGGTTTTGTGTTTCCCACAAAAACAGTGGACACTGAATCTTTGATCATGAAAGGAGAGAAATCACGGGAGGAGAGTAATACCCATAAAATTCTAGAGAGAATGAGGAGAGATGTAAAGCTATGTTTTATACCAATCCTTTTGCACTTCACACCTTTATATATGTACTTGTCTCATTATTAACCTGATTACATGTATTCAAAAACAGATTGTTAAGCTCTATGGAGCAGGAATTCATACCTGTCTGCTGATCTTGTCATGGACAAGATATAATCAACATCAGTATGAGTCAATATTTCGATTCCAATAGCATTGAATTTAAAGTGATGATGGATCTAAAAGTGAAAACAAACAATCTGAAACCCTCTACCTCAAAACAGGGACAGAAGTACGTCCCTAAACCAAAAAGGCGCCGGTTTTCATATCCGCCACCCATCTTTGAATCTTCGGAGGAGGAAAATGGTGCACGAGAGTGTCAGGTAATTTGGACTGTTGAACTCTTCACATTGTAAATGTTTTTTTTTTTTAAAATATACAGCCGTAGAACATTTACTTCGCTCACAAATATATGATTCACTGGGCCTAGAAACGTCTGTATTTTGTTTTTACAATGAACCATGGCGCAGATGATGCATCGAAGTTGTGTAGACAGCTGATACACAGTGACAGAGGATTCTCGAGTTGAATGTTAGATGAATAGTTTCGAAATCGTATATGTTCAAAACAAATGATCAGAGAGAATCATCTTCAACTTATAAACTAATAATTAAAATGGTCTTCGAACTGTTTCACCTTTTTCTAACATAACTTCACCTTTTGTTTTCCAAAATGCGAAAACAACGTGGAATGCAAAACTTTCGGAACATGCAGTGATGCAGCATATTTCTGATGTAATCTACTTTCGCTTTTAGGACGCTGTAGCTACGGTAACACCATGAAGTGCTTCAACGCCAGGTTCCTCAGCACCATTAGGAGAAAAAGGAAAACACTGTCAACACTGAAAAAACGACACACCTGTGCGTTGAGAGAGTTAATGCAAGTAGATCAATGTTATCCGACATTCCATTAACCCCCACTCATTTATTTATAATGTATGGGGTGCGCACATAAGTTACCATCATTCAACATGTTCAAGGGGCAGAAAAAATTCTGCATTAGCAGAAATTTTCAGAAAATATACAGAATTTATTTCAATTTTATGTCAAAAGCTATTTTATCTGATATTTCTATATTTTTATGTCACTTTGATACTATAATAGGGATTCATATATACATATGTAACTGTATGTATAATATTAATTAAAAACAGGTAATACTTCCAGAAAAAAATAAATATTGGTTTTATCTAGCAATATATATTTATATAGTCAATACAAATGAAAAGTTAAACTTTTAATTGTATCCTAATAAATAGACATAGGTGCCTTCCTAAATGACAGTAACTTATTTTTCCTACATAAAAAAAAATCAACACCAGACCTGTATTAATAGGTATATATGGGGTTATTTATTTTTTAACATAGGAAAAATAAGTTATGTCAAGGACTGTGTAAATAGTTGATATTTTTATCACTATAAAGTACTGACATAAGTGCATAAAAACGACGACATCCTAACATCCAGACATGTCTTAAACTTATTAGAACCCGACGCTCTTAATGAAGCATTTGGTCAGTTGTTCATTTGCTAAATTAAGAGTGTTTCGGCAGTATTGATAGTACATGTCAATTTATAATTATGATACGGCCTGCCATCATCAGGGGTTTACCGTATACATAAATCAATTAATTTCTTTGAACTTCATTTGATTTTAATTTGGATCTAATGATAAGATCGCCTATATTCTTGTGTTTGCTGTATGCCACCATAGGGGGTGTTGTGAATAATTCTTTGCATTCATCATCATCAAGTATGTAACTCCAATATTTCATAAGTCGTTTTCTTAACCCCTTTATACATGGGTTAAACTTGGTGACCAAAACGTTTGGTACAGCCTTTTTGCTGTTTTTCTTCTTCGATTTTTTAAGAAGATCCATTCTATTTGCAGAAACAGTTTCTTGCATAATAGGTTCAATTTCTGAATGTTTATAACCTCTTTTTTCAAGATGTGTTTTGAAATCTCTAAAGATAATTTCCAGTACAGCTTAATTAGGCCTTTGAAAACTGATGGGCTATGAGCACTTTGCCTGTGCAAGTATTGGAAGCTGTTAGTAGGTTTGATATACGAGCGAATGTCTAATCGCTTGCTATCTAAGAATCTTGTTCCTTTGTAAATAGAAGTGTCTAAGAAATTGACACTGGTATGAGATATTTTATAAGTAAATCTCAAATATTTATGACAAGAGTTCCCAATGTCAAAAAATTCTTTAATATCATCTGGGCTTCCATTAAATAGGATAAAGCCGTCATCTCTAAATCTGCCGTGATAAATGAGTTTGTCGGCATGTTGAAATTTAGATATTACATCATCAGTGATGTCTTTCATACGTATATCTGTAATTTCTGGTGACGGGCGTGCCCCCATCGCCGCACCTATGATTTGTTTGTAGTATCGTCCATTGAACTCGAAAAAAAAATATTTTCAAGTAATCTACGGTGTATCTACAGTATGCTACGGTATGCTAGCTCTGTATATACAGTAAATCTCTGTATGCCACTGTATGTATCCCCAGCATGCCACAGTTACATACAGTAGGCCCCGATACGCCTACAGTATGCCACTGTGTGGCTACTGTTTCCTACAGGCAACTACGGTAAACCACAGTATATGCCCCAGTACGCCCCTGTATATGTTCATTGAAGCAAAAACAAGAAGTTTACACACTCTCAGAGCATTGTACGGTTACCTAAGATGTGGGATTGTCAATTTAGTACACAGAGTTACTTACCTAAGAAATTTTTGAACATTATTTTAAACACATGGTAGTATATTTTTTTTTAAGTGTTAAGAGACTAATTGTGTTCTTTTTATAACTCTGAAATAACTATGAAATATTAATAAATTGTTGTTTCAAAGTATATTTATCTATCAATTTTTGAAATTAATTATGAAATTATTCTTTGGTTTGATTTATTACTTAATTTATTAATTTTGCAAACACCTATTTAATGCATAAAAAACTTGGAGTTACTTTGAATTAAAAAAAAACAGCCGGGGTAATACTTAATTTTGGAAAATTGCAGTTTTTAAAATCGATATAGTTTCCTTGAAAAAATAAATAAAATTAATTAAATGAAATTAATCATTTTGAAAACAAATCAATCTTTTTCTTGACAAATACAGAGCAGCATAGTAAATTCGGCACAAAATAAATAAGGTGAGGTGGTAAGTGAAAATTAAATGAAATAAATGACTTTAAAAAATCAAAATAAATAAATTAAATGAAATTAATCATTTTAAAAACAAATCAATCTATTTCCTGACAAATACAGAGCTGCATAGTAAACTCGGCACAAAATAAATAAGATGAGGTGGTAAGTGAAAATTAAATGAAATAAATGACTTTAAAAATACAAAATTAATAAATGAACTAATTATTTATCTAATTTATTTATTTGTTTATCAATTTATCTACAAATACATAGATAATCAAAATAAATAAAAATTAATTAATTTATTTATTTTGTAACTGACAAGACAACAAAGTGATTAAATATACACACCCCCCCCCCCCCAATTGATTTTTTAAGTTTTATTTTCATGTGAAAATCATTTCTCCTAAAATATGCTACAAAGTATTCTTTAAGCATATGAAAAAAAATTCCAATAATTTTACTATCATGATGGATATCAAAATAATCGTCAGATTATGCACAATATTAATTTGTCAATTGCAATATCATATTTTTACTTTGTTTTGATTTAAAAAAATCGGTATTCAAAACCCTAACACGATTATGCAAAAACTTCAAAGCCATTGATTGTTTACGAGGGACATGGGGTACACAGTAATGACATCTATTGTCTTTTTCACTGACCACTATACCTTGTTTATTTTGTGACAGAGAGCAACCCTGTCCACTCTGCAGCTGTTTGAATAAACATTTTCTCTTTGTGAGAAAACCCTTTTTTGTCAAACGAAAACAAAATAAAAGTATCAAAAAAGCTATTGGCGGATTAAGATTGTGTATTATAAGACAATTATTTTGATATCCAACACGGAAGTAAAATAATTAAAAGTAGTTTAAAAATGCTTCAAAAAGACTTTGAGAAACATTTTAGCGGAAACTTGTTTACATTAAATAAGCCAAATAAATCCAACTTTCGGGATTATAATTAATTAATTTGCTTGTATCGTCAATTTAAAAAATAAAAAGATAATAAATATATTGTTCTTTTTACAATGATAAAATACGTACTTAAAATCAGTTTTATTTATTTAATTTCTAACCATTTAAAAATTAATTATTGAATTTATTTTAGAATCTAAAATTTTCTAAAATGCAGCATTACTGTTGTTGTGAAGGTGTGTGTTTTTGTGTATTTTTTTTTTCAAAAAGGTTCTAAATTGCCATTCCAAGTAATTTATGGGTTAAATAGGTGTTAGAGAAATAAATAAATGGTAAATAAAGGAAATAAATAATAAATTTATCACCACAAAAATGTCAATTTTTTTAAATTATATTTTCTAAATTGACAATACAACAAAATAAATAATTATTTATATCCCTCAAAAAGAAAATTATTAGGGCTTTTTGTATAAATATTTTTATCCTAAACTATGTAACAAAGTATTTTTTTAGCATATAAAAACGAATAGCAGTTACTTTACGTCCATGATGGATATCAAAATAATCATCAGATGATGCACAATTTTAATTTGTCAAAAGAAACAAAATATTTTTCTATATAATTTTAAAATTGACGATACAAACAAATTAATTAAGTATAATCCCGAAAGTTGGATTTATTTGGCTTACATGTATTCATTGTAAACAAGTTTCCGCTAAAATGTCCCTCAAAGTCTTTTTAAAGCATATTGATACTTCTTTTAATTATTTTACTTCCGTGTTGGATATCAAAATAATCGTCTCATAATGCACAATCTTAATCCGTCAATAGCTTTCCTGGTACTTTTATTTTGTTTTGATTGAAAAAAAACCCGGTTCTCTCACAAAGAGAAAATGTTTATTCAAACAGCTGCAGAGTCGACACGGTTGCTCTCTGTCACAAAATAAACAAGGTATAGTGGTCAGTGAAAAAGACAATAGGTGTCATTACTGTGTACCCCATGTCTCTCGTAAACAATCAATGGCTTTGAAGTTCTTTCATAATCGTGTTAGGGTTTTGAATACCGATTTTTTTTTTATCAAAACAAAGTAAAAATATGAAATTGCAATTGACAAATTAATATTTTGCATAATCTGACGATTATTTTGATATCCATAATGAACGTAAAATAACTGCTATTCGTTTTGATATGCTAAAAAAATACTTTGTAACGTAGTTCAGGATAAAAATATTTATACAAAAAGCCCTAATAATTTTCTTTTTGAGGGATATAAATAATAATCCATAAATTACTTGGAATGGCTATTTTGAACCTTTTTGAAAAAAAAATACACAAAAACACACACCTTCACAACAAGAGTATTGCTGCATTTTAGAAAATTTTAGATTCTAAAATAAATTCAATAATTAATTTTTAAATTTGAAAAGTATTCAAGTGGCCTTAAACCATTTTCATCCACAATATCCTTAACATATAAAATTCCAGCGTCATACCATTTTTCAAAGAAAATTTCCTTATTTTTGTAATTAAAAATCTTGTTTCCCCATATAGATTGTTTCAAAAAGTCTGGTGTAGTCATTTTACTTATTTCTATTGAGCTCTTACATTCATTAAAAGCTTCAAAAATTTCTCTATAAAATATCGGAAGACGCTTAAGTATATTGTGATTGTTTATTGCTAATTCATTTGTGTGTAACATATAGATAATATCTTGCTCTCTTAAATTAAAGTTTTCTAGAAAGATTTTAATATTGTTGTTTTCGTTAGATATCAACTTGGAAATCCAAGCACATTTAATTGCTTTCGCTTTAGACTCTAAATCCACAACTCCTATACCACCCTGCTCTATGTCTCCTATTAAAGTTTTTCGTTTTATTCTGTCTCTCTTATTCCAAATAAAGTTAAATATAATTTTGTTTATATTTTTCATGATGTCAGCACTAATTTATATTGTGAATACTTGACATTAAAGAATATTTTTCAGAAATACATGAAGCAGTTCGATTTCAGCTTATCAAAATATACAAATATTAGAAATACGTACTTTTTCCTTTTTAACGATAATCAATATCACTGCATCAAAGACAATAAATGCAAGTTCTACTATGAAATTTTTAAAAACAAAAAATTTGTAAAGCCATGCTACATCAATAAATACAAAAAAGAATTTGGCATCCAAAGTCAATATTTTTCTAAAATATATTTTTCCAAAATTGTCAAAGCTTTTGACAAAAAAATTTCTGATTTTAACTACAGAATTCTTAACAATCTTCTTAATAATAGGAGATACTTAAGCAAATGGAATGACATATCTAATCTGTGTCCATATTGTAAGGAAAGTGTTGAAACAAACAAACACTTAATATACGAATGTCAAAACGTGAAAAGAATATGGAATACTGTAAGTGAAATTTTAAAATTTAATATATCATGGAAACTTATAGTTGTAGGATTCTACAATGAAGTTAACGAAAATACACTATTATTAAATAATCTAATATCATTTATAGCTCTTAGAATACTGTAGACGTCTTTAATTTCACGTGTCTAAAATTTCACGGTTTGTTAGAAAGTTACCTTTCACGGTGGTTTTAATTTCACGGAGAATCGTTTGTAAATATTCAGGTACTATGACTGTTTCTAGGTAGAAATGACGTGAAATAATAATCACGATGGTTTAAAGTTCGCGGAAAATTCTTAAATCGTGAACATAGTGAAATTAAAAACACCGTAATGTTTTCCACTTCTACAGTATATAAATACAAAATGATGTGTAGACTAGAAGAAATAGCTGAATCCCCATCAGCAATTCTTTGTCATGTTAAAAATTCCTTAAGTATGTTTTATTGTGCTCTTAAAAGATCAAAATATAAGAACTGGAAAATAAATATTTTTAAAAAAATTGAAGAAAATTTGTGATACAAATTATTTAATTGATCAATTTCTATGCATGTACATATGAATATATGTTTAGTATTTATAAGATTTGTTTATGTCATATAACATTTTCTGTATTATATATATATAGAATACAATATTTAAAGGAAAAAAATTAAATTTGTCTGGAAAAAAAAATTGATACCATCTTTACATCCAAAGGTGACCTGGCCTTTGGAGTGTATAATTGTAGGGGGGACTTTTGGACTTGTTGCGTTGGTGCCCCCTACGAATATTTATTGTAAAATTGCTGTAGTTTGATATACATAAATGTACTCTAAACAAACATGAAATATGAAAGAAACATCTATTTTTGTACCCATAAAATGTGAACTGTCATGTATGTATTTTTGGTTTATTCTATTCTATCCTAATGTATTTAACCACATAATTATTATCTTTGATATGTACAATTATTTTCTTTTTTTCCTATCCGATCCAGGGAGCTCCTGGCACCCCAGGTGAGGGTATATTTGCGAGGGCCTCTGAGGAGGCATTACCTCCACAGTTATTGTAATATTGTTATTGAATAAAACATTAAAAAAAAAAATAATTTTTAAATGGTTAGAAATTAAATAAATAAAACTGATTTTAAGTATGTATTTTATCATTGTAAAAAGAACAATATATTTATCTTTTTATTTTTTAAATTGACGATACAAGCAAATTAATTAATTATAATCCCGAAAGTTGGATTTATTTGGCTTATAATGATAATGGAGATAATTGGGAATTAATGAAAATTTGGTGGCATATTTAAAAAATCTTCTTCTCAAAAACCACTGTGCCAGGTTTTATTTTATAAACCTTTAATTTACAACCAGGAAGATTTTATTTCCTGATCATGACAATGAGCACACGGCGGTTATAACCTGTTTACAGAGGATTTTCACTCCTCCATGGCACCTGATCCAATGTTCGGAAGTCCATTTTCGCTTAAATCTTATTTTGTATATTGTTAAATGGATTTTGAGATTGATTCCTGTTCGTTATCTCCATATCCTTCTTCACAATTATTTGCAAATGAATATGACTTCATACATATTTAATGACAATGAGCATTTTGCACGCCCTTCTCATCAATTTTGTTTTAAAAATTATATAGATATTTATTATGAATATTTAAAAAGACCTTTTTCATTTGCTAACTAGCAAGTATTCCGAAACTATCAATAAATTCAGGACAACTCTTAAAACTTATTTCACATTTTCCATATAGATTATGGAAACCTTCTTTGTTCTGAGTGAATAGGAGCAAAGAGCCATTGAAATGTACATAAACCCAAAGACATATTCGTTAATGGAGGCATCTTCACTACCAAATGCCACGAGGATGTCCCTTGCTCCCATGCTAATAAAATGTGTAAGTTAATCTCTCTCTCTATCTCTGTGTATGTTTCGCACTCTTAAATAATGTGTATGATACAGATTTTATCAACATTTAGGTTGGAGAAATAACATGGTTCTCAACGGCGTGAGGTGCAAGTGCTATGAGGGTAGAACAGCCCTCCTTACCCTCTGGGGTAAGGAGGCAGAAGAGAAAGTTGAAGTAGGAGCTGTATACACTGTAAAAAGTATACAGCCATCTAATGTCTTCAACAACCAGCGTTGCTATTGATCTACCAACATGACAACATTTGAGGTAATAAATGAAACATTATCCTTAAATATTAGAGTTAAGAGCTACATTTATAGCTCTGTGACTTTCTTATGTCAATTAACAATACAAGTGTTAAACTTCGGTTATATTCCTGAGTTATAAGCAGAAAAACCCATCCCGAATTTACTTTGTGTGTAACAGGACACAAAACTATAGTGATTCTGCTGAACAGTGGTTGGAGTCAGATGGATTTGGCCAAACAGTTACAATATTAGTCTGTCTGATTATAACTTGTGTGTTTTTTATCATTGTTTATTTACATGTAAAAACATTCTGAATTTGTCTTAGAATTTTTGACACCTGACTGAATGGTACATCTGTTTCCATCCTGAAATACTTGTGTCATTTTTCCATATCAAGTTTAATATTGGATAATATTTTATTAATTGAGTTGAAACATTCATTGATTTACAAAGACAAAGCGGTAGCAAATTTTTCTGTCTGTCAGCTGCAGCATGGTATAATTTATTTTCTTTAAACAAAAGAGCTAGGTAAAAATTAATTTTGTTTATACTTTAAATTAAAATTTTGGGGTAATTTAATTAACTTATTGCAAGTAATTTGCTAGAATAAGAAGTGAAAGAGTAATTACTAGTCTACTAACTTGGACAGTAACATACCTGAATGACATAGACATAAGTACTTAAGTTCTGAGTTTGGAGGGTTGCTTGTGCAATATTTGTTGACACTTGTTAGTGCAGAAAGGTTAAACAGTCAAAGTTGTCAGAGCTGTGGTAAAGAAGTTGTAGTATCTAAGTATACCGAAGTAGACAATTTCGTCTTTAGGAAAACAATTAGTTAGTTCAAAAGTATTTTGGTTTAAGTGTAAAATTGTTGCACAAATCTGATTTCATCTTCATATTTATCTTGCATCATTGAAGTTTTCAATACATTCTTAAGTGAAAGAATAATGGAGATTAAAGCACTTTAAGCATAATATCGTACATTTGGGTACTATAGTGTTTTACAGATGCTACCAACAATTTCATTTATATCAAATGTTATATCGAATCAATTTTAATGGCCTTTCGCTCTTTGATTTCATTAAAAGCATGCATATTGTTAAGTTCAAAAATGTCATAATTTAGAGGAGGTCCACAAATCCAAACTCTCTCCTCAACACCTACGACAAGTGAAGAAGAGACGAAAGGTGGAATTGCCCTCCATGAGGCCTGCACCGCAAGGCTGCCCCGGCTTTATTTTGAGGGAGGAGGAGGGATGTTGAAAGGCATATGGCAGAAATTGTGTGCAAAATAATTGATGTTTTTTTTCAAAAAGTTATAAATAATTTTTTTTGATAGTCTAGCATGCTTTTGGAGTAGAAGTCAAGATTTCTTGATGAACTATCTCGTCATAGTGCTACTCCAAAACATGAATAATTCAACTTATTTTTGTACTTTAATTTAATTGTTTTTTCTTTATTATTATTTTATTAACAGTGTTTCACAAAATATCAAGATTAATCATTGAACATTTGTTATAATTTAAGGAAATAAGTGAAATAAATACATTTGCCCTGTTTAAGATTTAACATGTGTTGTTTTTCGTCTTCAGTGTAGTGATAGTTATGTATTTATCTTATTTATTTCAATATTTATTTTATTTATTTAAACTTGTTGTACAGATCATACAAATGAAATTTAAAAATTGAGTATTGGTTTGTTCATGAAATATTATATCAAAAACATTGCACAGTTTATATAACTTATGCAGGAACAAAATAAAATATCATTCATATCATTTTTGTTGTGATACTAGAAATTTATTGAGTTACGTAATAAAGCAAAAGTGTCTGCTGTTTATATGAAAAAAAATGGAATGATAGTTAAGGGGAAATTAGTTTTCACTGAAATAGCCTCTAAAGTATATAATGCACTCATATAATCTCATGCGTTATTCAATAAATCAGAATATATGGTTAAATATTACTTAAATTTGGCTTTGAAACCAGTACAGTGGACCTTCAGATATCCGGACGCTTCAGTATCCGGACGATTTTTCATTGGAACGAAATTGAAGATTTTATGAGGGCATATTGCCCGATATGAAATATTGATTATATGAAGAAAACTCATAAGATATAACATTGCAATGCCTTCAAATTTAGCTCAAAAATCAGCTGTTTAAAGTGACCACCCCTATGAAAGTTTTTAGACTCGTCCATTTACAGGTGAATGACACACCTGAGTGACCACTAAACAATGCTTTCAATTTTGCAATTGTGATTTATAACAACACAATATTACTTATTTCAATCCTTTAATAATTTTAATACTGATATAACATTTTTTTTCCAGGACATTTCTGTGCAGCTCTCTGTCTCACAGGAACTCTTCACTCTGAAATATATTAGAATTAGAATTATAAATCAATGTTACTCAGTAAAAGAAAAATGCATGAATTAAAGTCAAATTTTTTTTGTTTGTTTGTTTGTATTATAAAAAATCTGATTATGGGTGGGTTGTGGAGGGATTGCAATGTTATATCTTATGAGTTTTCTTCATATAATCAATATTTCATTTCGGGCAATATGCCCTCATAAAATCTTCAATTATATTTCAGAAAACATCATAAGATATAACATTGCAGGTTCAAAGCTCAAACTAACCTAAAGTCAAAACTGCTTTGGAAAATCCATCTGATTTATCTAAGCATGTAGACCTACAATAAAATTTATAAAAGGTTCCTGCATGTGACCAGTCTGCCATTTCTAATACCTCATTTACAGATGTACCTTTTTTAAAAGCCTTACTGGTTGATGCACTACGAGCTGAATGAGGCTTAAATTTACCAGTATCAATACCTGCCATGGCCATAACAGCCCTTATCCAATTTGAAACTGTATTGGCTGTTAAACCTTTATGTGGCTTAATAACCGACCGTAATATTGGATCACCTGAATGCTCATTAAGAGTCCGAAATGTCTTTGTTCTGTGTAAATACTCAAGTAAACATTCAACTACACACAGTTTTTCATTATCTGGAAAACGTGCATAAAACACTTCTTTTGAACTGCAATCTCTTTGCGTCTTTGACAACCCTGGCAAAAGAAATTTAACACCTGATGGTATAACTTGCATGAACCCCTTATCTAATCTTGCTATTTCTGACACTCTTTTTGGGGCAGCAATAGCTAAAAGCATAGCCAACTTTTTTGACAAGAGTTTTAGAGAGAGTTCTTCATTACTTGGGAGAGAAATAAAATAATTTAAAACCTTATCTACATCCCATGTCTCTTTATATCTTGGTAAGGGGGGATTTCCTCTTAAAATACCTCTCATTAGAAGTTTTACCATGGAATGCTGACCAATGGGCAAATTATTGACATGAGGCATCACAGAGGAAAGAGCAGATCTGTGAACATTAATTGTTCTATATTGAAACCCCTCATAATACAAATAGCTTAAAAAATCTAATACAAAGCTTATAGGGGCTGAAAATGGATCAACCTCCCTTCTGACACACCAGCTAACCCACTTTTTCCAGGCTGAATTGTAAGAAGATGTTGTGCCCTTTCCCCATGAGTTACAGATGAGATCTTCAGTCTCTTGCGATAAGTGCATTGTTTGCATGGATCTCCTGAGACAACCCATCCGACTAACTGGAGTGAGTTGTTTCTCACTAGTGGGTGAGGTTCTCCCTTGTCTGACATTAGGAGATTGGGAATTATTGGGAGGAGAATGGGATCCTGAATGCACATCTTCAGAATTGTTGCATACCATGGTTGGGCTGACCATGCTGGGGTTACTAGAAGAATCGTTGCTTTTTCCCTCTGAATCTTGCTCAGACATTGAGAAATGAGACAAAATGGGGGAAATGCATACCCCCTTATTCCCACCCAGGGATGCAACAGTGCATTGTGTGCCATTGCTTCTGGATCTGGCATCCAACTGATGAACTTGTCTAGTTTGGCATTGGTTCTGTCTGCAAACAGATCTACTTTGCAATCTATTGTTTTGTTCATTAGAATTTGAAATATGTATGGATCTAACCCCCAACTGCTTGAGTCCTTGTGATGTCTGGACTCCCAGTCTGCTATGACATTTTCCTTTCCCGGAATGAATTCTGCCCTCATTGAGATACTCTTTTTCAGACACCATTCCCAGAGATCTAATGCTAACTGATTGCACACCTTGGATACTGTTCCACCCATTTTGTTGACGTAAGTCATCGCTGTTTTGTTGTCTGTTTGAATAAGAACAACCATGTTTGTTTCTTGTTTCAGAAATGCCTTTACTGCATGCGTTATTGCTAAAAGCTCTAGAACATTTATGTGATAATGAATCTCGCTTTGTAACCATGCACCCCCTATTCTGACATTTTTGCAAGTTGCCCCCCAACCTAGATTGCTTGCATCTGTCTGTATAACTACTGATGGCTGATTCATTACAATACTCTTCCCATTTGTGTCGTTTAAATGGTGAATCCACCAGAGTAGATCTCTCTGGGCTTCTAGAGTTAAGAAGACTTGAGCATTGTAATCTTGATATTGACTGAAAATTTGGTTCTTTGCCATTTGTAGATGGCGATAATGTAATGGGGCTGGGTATACTGCTTGAATACTTGCTGTGAGATTTCCTATCACTTCTGATAATTTCCTTACTGAAACAGGATTTGAACTGAAAACCTCTTGACAAATTGTTCTTATCTTCTTTGTCTTCTCTAATGGTAAGGAGAGTGTCATTATACTGGAGTCTATCTTGAATCCCAGATATTCTAGAACTTGGGAAGGGACTAAATTTGATTTCTTGAAATTTATCAGAAACCCTAAACTTTCTAGCAAATTGACTGCTCTCTCGCCATCTATCAATGCCCCCTCCTTGGTCTGATTCATGATCAGAATATCGTCCAGGAAAATCACTAATCTCACCCCTAACCTTCGAAGGTAACTCATGGGAACTTTCATTAATTTGGTAAAAACCCAAGGGGCTACTGTTATCCCAAATGGAAGACAAAGGAATTGATACACTTTCCCTTCCCAAATAAATCTGAGATATTTTTGATCTTCTTTTATAATGGGAATTGTGAAATAAGCATCTTTCAGGTCTATTTTTATTAGCCAGTCCCCCTTTTGAATCATATCTCGTACTAGATTGATTCCCTCCATTTTGAAATGTCTGTATATCATGTAACCATTTAATTCTTTCAGGTTTATTACAGGTCTTTGCCCCCCTCCCTTTTTCTCTACAAGAAATATGGGGCTTATGAACCCGTCCAATGTGTCTTCCACTTGTAAAATTGCTCTCTTTTCTAACATGTTGAGAATTTCTTGGTTTACCAATGCTTTCTTTTCCTTGGAAAATCCCTTGAAATGAGGAAGATTCACTTGAACAGGGGGATTTTGAGAGAATTCTAGTTTTAAGCCTAGCACCGTTTCTAGAACCCAGCAATCTTTTGACAGATTTTCCCAGTTTTGATGGAAATATTTCAACCTCCCCCCCACAGGGATATTCTTGAGATTTTCTGTCAAAACAGGAAATTTTAACTCTGAAGTGATTGGCCTTACCTTCATTTCTACTGATTTTCTGTCTTTCTGGAGAGAGGAAACTTTGCTGAACCTCTGCCTCTCTGGCTCTGTTGTCCTCTGTAATTGTGGCCCCCAAACTGGTATCTGTTGTTTGAGGGCCCTGTCCGAAAAAACTGCTGGGGTCGACCTGCACCATTTCTGAAAGAGTTCCTTCTCTCGTTATTGTTATCATAGAAATAAGAGTTCTTATTGTCAGACTTGAATCGTTTTCTTTGTGGAAGAAGATCTGAAATCTCTCTATTATCTTTACTGTCTTTAGCTAACAGCTTCCTAAATGTGTTTCCAAACAGTTTATCTTTTGATTTTCTTAATGCTTTCTTTCCAGAACTGTCCTCAATTAGGTCAACACACTCTGGTACAAGTTTGCCTAATAAAGTCTTGCGTCTGTCTGTGAGATACACATAATGAGCATTTCTAATCAACACTAATGCTCTCTGTACAATATTTATAACATCATTTGGGTCTATGCCTTTATTAGCTTTTCTGACCTTTTCAGCTTCATGCCAAAGTATGGCTAATGGACCAGTAGCATCAAGAATGCGATTTTGTGTATTTATTATAATTTTCTCTTTTTTGTTGGACATGGCCTGATTGAATCTTTTCCTAAAAAGTTTTTTAATGAATCTGTCAGTTTCTTTTGATTTTAATCTTTTTGTGCTTGGTGTTTTACAGTTCTTTGTTATTTCTTGTCGAGTAGATTTGGTAATGCCATTGTTAGCATACTTCTCAATGTATTTCGTTATTTTCTTTGGTAATTTCTCACCTTCCTTCATCTTCAAAACCTGTGAAGGATTGAATATATCTGAATCTGAATCTGACTCGGAATCATTTAAACTACTGCTGTCATCTGAACTTGATTCTTCTGAATCGCTATCGCTCTCCTTCTCACGCTTTCTTTTTCTACTTTCACTTTTGGATGCATTAACTCGTTCGTTTCTCCATTCTCTTCTCGAACCCTCATCAGAGTGAGGTTCTTCATTAATGCCCTGAATCGGCGTACCAGTATTATTAGTGCCCCGTATTGGCGTATTTCTTGTGCCCCGTATTGGCGTATCTTTTGTGCCCCTTATTGGCGTGTTTTTGACTTTATTGCCCTGAATTGGCGTTTGCCCATAATCACTTTCTGCATCGTCGGAAATTTGCTCGTTTTCCGAAACACAAACCTGCAGTCTATCAGAAGACGGTGTTCTTCTCCCTAAGGCACCTGGAGAGAAAAGCTGACTTTGCGCCATTCTAAACGTCTGCAATGCCTATAAAAACATGCGAAACGTGGAGCGATAAACTAACGTCCACTCACTTGTAGAGCTAAAATTGAAAGCATTGTTTATTGGTCACTCAGGTGTGTCGTTCACCTGTAAATGGACGAGTCTAAAAAACTTTCATAGGGGTGGTCACTTTAAACAGCTGATTTTTGAGCTAAATTTGAAGGCATTGCAATGTTATATCTTATGATGTTTTCTGAAATATAATCCTCAATATTGAAAGAGACCATCTCTGTCCTGTCTGTTGTAGCTGAAGAGTTAATAAAAACGGGAGAGTCCATCTTTGTCATGTCTGTTGTAGCTGAAGATTTAATAAAAATGGGAGAGTCCATCTCTGTCATGTCTGTTGTAGCTAAAGAGTTAATAAAAATTCCTTAAACATGCTAAATATGGAAATGAAATTGAGCATGATATACCAAATTTGAAAGTTTTGAGAACGTCGAGGTTACATAATTAGACAATGAAAGATACTCAAGCTTTATCATATGTTTGTGATAGTATTGATTTTATATTGATTTTAATTTATTGTATTTTTCTTTCAGATGCCATTGAAAGTTATAAAATAACTTTCAATAATAAACTTGATTTAAAATAAATATGTTTTATTTAATCATTAAACATGTAAATAAACTTGTAACAAATTACTCTAATTAAAGTCTAGAAATCTCTAGAGCCCTAAACTTTAAACTTAACTTTTAACCTTGAATAAATACATAAGTAAAAATAGCCATTGGTCAATAATTTCCCGCCAAAACCTTTGACCCCCTTTGTCCAGTGTGTCCAGCTAATTACTAGCCAAGGAGCAGTCAAAGTGTATAGTTGTGTTTTTGTATTTTTGGAGAAATCTTTAAGACCACTGACAGTAAGTTGACTTTTTGACATTCCTATTTCATATTAATATTTTTCTATTAATTACTGAATGAAAGAGGCATATGAGAGATTTATTAAATTATTTAAGTTTGTCAAAAGCTGATAAACTAGTTGATTTTAAACTTTGTAATAAATGTATTTTATGACACAAAGAATATGATATATAGTGTATGGATGTTATTTATAAATTGTAGATATTGATAATCCATATAAGCCATACACACAAATCATGTATTAGAGAGGGATTCATACCCATAGTCTGGTATGTTGCTATATGTACATAAAGCAAGTATATAATTGTAAATAGTCATTATATTCACTACTATGAAGTGAATAAGAGAAATATCATTTGTATATTTAAAGTCAAGAGGTATAACTCATTGATATGTGTCAATATTTATTATTTTATTATCTAATTAAATATTTAGTAATTATCTTATTTTATTATGATAAAAGATTCTGCTGATATATGTGATTTCAAATTAAGTAAATGTACTTTATATTGTTTTGTAGAATCTTCTATATGATATGCTACTGTAATAAACATCATCACAGTGAATAAGCATCTTGTGTTACTTGCTGCTCCCGCTACATGTTTACCAATTGCATACACACATTTACTACGTACGAGTGTTGTTAGAAAAGTTTAAGGACAAGTTATATTGTGAGTGTGTCATTTCTATGAAATCGATTAAGCTAGTCAGATAAACTTATCCTATTTTCTGATAAATATATAAGATTTTGTGCTTTCTGCTGATCCTTAAAAATATACAGCTATATGATTTTGATAAAACACCTCATGAATCATGCTACTCTTTTGCAAATGAACTACATTTTTTACGTTCAAATAGTACTAAACAAAAGATAGGTTTTTAATTAGACATAGGTCATTGAACATTCTTCACACAATGGACAATAGATTTTCCGTAAATCAAGGAAGATTTCAGTAAATCACTGTTCGCGAACTTTTCTAATAAGCCTCGAATAGCGATGCAGGTGTTGCATACTTTAACATATAGGGTTTAAAGGTTAATATGATATTCATATTAGCAATTTTAGGATATATATGATTGTGATACATGAAATGATACCTTGCACCACTAGACCCCTTGTACTTCCTAATGCTCATGCACAGGTATAAGCGTAAAAGGGTTAACACAATCCAGGAAAATAGCAGGAGATATATGATTGTGATACATGAAATGATACCTTGCACCACTAGACCACTTGTACTTCCTAATGCTCATGCACAGGTATAAGCGTAAAAGGGTTAACACAATCCAGGAAAATAGCAGGAGATATAACAGTTCCTTTATAAGTGCTACAATACATATAAATCACATTCAAAATTAGTCATCTGTGTGAAAGAACAAGGTTCACTTATGGCCTTTATTTGCCCTGTGAATTTCTGAAAAAATGAAACTGCTTAATTTTCTCATTTTAATTAGCATTGCATTAAGTATCATTTAAACCTATCCTGATTGCATATCTATCAGAATTAACCCAATTTTCCGGAGTGATTTTATCTCCTCCTGTTTCTTTTTGGTGTCGTTCTGGAAGTCATCGATCACCTTTTTCGATTCCTCGAGGTCTTTTTGTATAGCAGATAGTTTTTTCTGGAGTTCTTTGATATTCTAGTCTTTATCTAAGAGCCGCGCTAGAGACGCTTGCCGCTCACGCAACCATTTGTTTTGGTAATACTGGGCGTCAGATTTGTTAGATGCTGCCTGGTCCCTGAATTTTTTAACTTGGGTCTCCAAAGTTTCACTATGAATTTCAATAACGCTGACAATTGAAAATGGCATTTCATTCATTGTAGAATTTTTTCTTTACGATTTTTGCGGCTTGTCCGAAATTTTATTATTCTTTCTCTGTCTCTGGTTTGCTTCCTCTTTGATTTCCTTGAAGTTCGCACTGTATATGTTTCGTCAGTCTGCGTTGCAACTGAGCGCGTCGGTACTGAAGAGACAGCACAGATGGTACGGGAATTCCTGGTTTTACACATCCTTGCATAGTGTCCTCTTCTCCCACACGATAAAGTCAGTGCGGTGCAGACGGTCCATCCGTGTCTTAATCCGCAGCGTCCACAGTGTAGCAAGGTGAAGCGCGGTTGGACTGGTCGCATCCATGCATGAACAAATGGAAACATGTCAATGATTAGGGGAATTCTGGTACGAAGGGTAGCGAACTCGCTTAGCTGTATGAGATTACTGGGATCTAACTACTACAAAGTATATGCAGTAGCCTTGGGTAAATTACCCTTAGGATTCCCCACCAAATATAACCGGTAGAAATACACAAGTCGATGCTTCGTTTAATTATTTATTAACGGTCCAAACTTGGTGTTTACTACACGATCGGTATGTCGGCGTGGACAGTGCAAGGTCCAGTTTCCAACTGAAGATCGTGTACAAAACAACCAATTTATAACAATAATGAAAGAACAATTATAAGGAAGAGTTACTCAAGGCATTAATGCATAATTGACATAATTGGAAAATAATTAACAATCTAACTCAAGTACAGGTGGCATCAAATGTCTAGCGGTCAAGGTCTATAATTATGTTATTTTAAGCACTAGATCAGAGAATATAATTATCAATCAAAATATGTTCATTTCACACGGTCACACTTAAATAAAAACAAAAATTATTGTTTGCATTTGCCTCCAAACACACTAATAATGCACCCAGGCTAAACATTTACGTTCATTTTTGACATATTTTTTTTAATTAACATGATTATGTTCTTCAACGTTTTTCCAAATTTTTGAGATATTTGAACTAGTTATTCTTTTCTTCTCATTGTTAAAAATCAACACGATCAATGACGAAAAATAATGTTGCTGAGCTTTATTCGATTCACCATGTTCACTGCTAAAGAAAATCCATCTACCGGTAGTTTGTTCATGTTGTTATGCTTCCAAAATCTATTAGATATTTAAGATGTATAAAAAAAATAATAATAAAATTTGATAGGCATGAAAAGGCTATAGACATGAGAAGAGAAATCGTTAGCATGCCTTAGAAAAATATTACTCTTTACATGTGTAATATGACAAATAAAAAACATTTTCAGACACTGCACTTTCTGACAAACATAAATTAGAGTAATATAATTTTTCTAATGCAGTCACATCTTCCATCGCATTATGGGCCTCACATTCCTTTCCTAATAGATTGTGAACTAGTGTCTCTTGTTTGCAGTTAGGAAGCTGGACATCTTTCAATAATTTCTTGGAAATCTTTAGAATGTCTAAAAATCCAGTTACATTTTTACGAAATCTTTCAAGAAGATCACAATCTCCCAAATAATGTCGCAAATTTGGTAGGTCAAAGTTTTGAATGTTATGCCCTACTTAAACTGGATGGTCAAAAGACTCTAAAGATATCAGAAACTTGGTAAGTTCTTCGGGTGGAGTAACTGCAGCCACTGCGTCTCCCTGATAGCAAAGGCTATTTCCATCAAAGGTCAAACAGGTTGCTTCAGATGCTTCCTTGCTGATGGATCGAGTCGGCAAAACATAAACTGAGAGTTTTTTTTCTTGGCACTTTGCTGCAATTTGGAGTATATCAGATAATTGTCCTATAGTAAGAAACAAAATGTGTGATCTTATGATATTGGCATACTCAATGTAAGGATAACAAGAGGATTTTGATAATATATTGTATGATAAACAAACATCTATAAATTATACATGTACTGAAATTCAAAAAATAAACAAACCTAATCCTCCCTTTTCCAAATCAAAGAACACCGATGGACGTGTATGCCGATTGTCAACAGGGACATCCAGTTCAATATCAGTTCAATAACATTTATGTCTATGTTCTCTTCAGCCTCTAAATAGATGTTTGGCTTATATGTATCTCCATGAAAAACAATTCATTTTTATTAAGATTGTATCATTATACATGTACGAGTAAATATATTAAAGATAATGAAACCGCTAAAAATTAGTCAATACTAAATAGATGAACATGCACATGTACCTTCAAGAACAGACTGCGATGCATTCTTAGATTGCCTTTCAGCTTTTATTTCCAGTCTTCTTCTTTTGACGCTTGGCTGTGAATTTCTCAGGCGCTTTCTTTTCAGCTTAGCATCCTTGCGTCTCATGTGTCTCAAACTGAAAGTATATTTACCGGGTGACAAAGAACAAGATTTATTCATCTACAAATGAAAGTTACCAAGTTACTAAACATTGAAACACATAACTACACATTTTATTGTGGGGAAACAATCATAATTATTGTGGAAGTTAAAAAGTAAATTCTTATATTTAAGTTCCAATACATATCACTGGTTTAAAACTTGTTGATTTATATTTTCTTTATACTGTATATTAAAAAGAAACAAGCAAATTTAAAGAATTGTGGTCCCCCGCTTTCGGTTTCTTTGTGGATGAGATGTAATTTTCATGACATATTGTGTCTTATATGAACAACCTATCATATGTCATTTATTTAGAAATTATCATAGAAGTTGATTTTTTTGGAAGGATGAAAACCCTAATCCTGACCGTTAAAAAGTTATGGCCAAAGTAAAAAAAGTTTGTTTTAAAAGTAGGTCAACTCCTAGGTCAAGATCAAGAGGTCAAATTTATTTTTATTCAATAAAAGGTTTTCTCACAAGGATTACATATGTGACTTATGAAAGCCCTAGCCCTTACTGTTCAAAAGTTTTGGTCAATGTAAAAGTTTTTTTCATAAGTAGGTAAATATTTAAGGTCAAGGTCAAAAGGTCAAAGTTGTTGATATCCAATGAAAGGACTTGCCACAAAGAATACATATATGATATATAAAAGTCCTAGTATCAACCGTTAAAAGTTGTGACCAAAGTTAAAGTTTTTTAAAAAGTAGTTAAAACTCCAATGTCAAGGTCAAAGGGTCAAAGTTGTTGGTATCCAATGAAAGGTCTTCTCACAAGTATTACATATGTGAAGTACGAAAGCCTTTGTCCTCACCGTTCAAAAGATATGGTCAAGGTTAAAGTTTTTTCATAAGTATGTAAATCTCCAAGGTCAAGGTCAAAAGGTCAACGTTGTTGGTATCCAATGAAATGTCTTGCCACAAGAAATACATATGTGAGATATAAAAGTCCTAGTATCTACTGTTAAAAAGTTGTGACCAAGGTTAAAGTTTTTTAAAAGTAGTTAAAACTCTAGGGTCAAGGTCAAAGTTGTTGGTATCCAATGAAAGGACTTCTCACAAGTATTACATATGTGAAGTACGAAAGCCTTAGTCCTCACTGTTCAAAAGATATGGTCAAGGTTAAAGTTTTTTAATAAGTACGTAAATCTCCAAGGTCAGAAGGTCAAGGTTGTTGGTATCCAATGAAAGGTCTTGCCACAAACAATATATATGTGAAATATGAAAGTCCTAGTACCTACTATTCAAAAGTAATGGCCAAAGTAAAAGTTTGGAATTTTTGTGTAAAAGTTGGTCAAACTCCAAGGTCAAAAGGTCAAATTTGGTGGTACCCAAAGACAGGTCTTGTCACAAGGAATACACAAGTGAAATATGAAAGTCATAGCTCCACTAAATCAAAAGTTATTGGCAAGGTTAAAGTTTTTGTGACGGACAGACGAATGAGATTTAATGTCCCCTCGCTTTCGCGAAAGCGGGGGACAATAATGTTATTAATATGAGAGTCCTATTATTTTTTTGAAAGTAAAAATAAGGTGTACACAACGAAAATGTAAACAGACATACCATATATACTCGCCAATAAGTCGGTTTGCCTTTAAATTTTACAGCAATTAAGCAAACGACAATAAAAAACTCACAATTTAACTAAGACATTTTCTTTCAACAAAATCAACAAAAAAAATTACAGTCAAAAATGTATAAAAACACCTTAAGACATTTTTTATGAAAAAAAAAAATTTAACAGCATGTAAGCAAATGACATTGAAAAACTCACAATCTAACTAAGACATTTTCTATCAATAAAAAAAATCAGTCAAACTACATTAAATACCTAAAGACATTTTTTGTCAAGAAAAACCCCTAAAAATCCTCAAAAATATCTGAGAACATTTTTTGGTAAAAAAAATCAATAAAAATGTTTGCAGACATTCTTATGTCAAAATGTCAAAAAGAGCAACAGAATTATGTTGTGACCTTTTAGCGTTGAAAACAACAGCAAATTACCTCTAAACAGTTCGGTAAAAAATATACAATAAAATACTTTCAAATCAAGAAAGACAACTCACTTAATCTCTACCCACTCTGGAATGAAACAACTAGATTTCTATGTATCAGACGGTTATTTAAAACTGAATCTCAATGTTGTAAATAGATGATTACATAATCTCAATATTGTAAAGGTCAAATATTAAAAGCAACTGAAATTTTAATGAATCAAAGGGTTATTTAAAAAACTGACTTTCAATTTGTAAAAAGATTATTAAAAACCGAATCTCAATGTAAAAATCAAACATAAAAACCACGATCATTTACATGTAGAGTTTTGCTTTCGTTAACAAGTCAGTGTATAAAGTATATAAGAGATAAAAGAAAAATGCATTTTCGATGCGAGTTCCGATTCAACAGAGATTGACTGAAACATAAAAGTAATCGAAGTGTTCCTGATTTCTTATTAATAATTTCCATTATTTATACACTGAATTGACGACGGATTTTTTTTCCGTTATTTCCTGATTATGACAACGAGCACACGGCGGGTGTGACCGGTCGGAAGGGGATGCTCACTCCTCCATGGCACCTGATCCCACCTCTGATGCTTCGGAGGTCCGTGTTTGCTCTGCTCTTATTTTGTATGTTGTTTGATGGACGTTGAGATTGAATACTGTTCGTTATTTCCATATCCTTCTTATAAATGTCGCAGGAGTATGTTGTTTAGGCCATGCAAAATTAATTCTTTGGTTCTCAGGCCTTTTTTCAAGAAATATGATGAGGGAGAGAGACATTTCTTTTTACTTTTTATTGCACTCAAAACATGATGAGGCAGCTTTTTACATTTTACAAAACCTCAAAAAATGATGAGGGAGGTGATTTGATGTTATTTTATTGATTTAGCAATAAAAAGAGTAAATGAAGCGCCCTTGGAAGAGATGAGGGAGGGCCTGAGAACCAAGAAATCAACTTTTTTTTGGCCTTATTGATGACCATAATATCAAAAGCCATTGCATTATTAATTCAAATCTAAAGGTGATATATGAATTAAATTAGTTCTACACTTTGAGATGCTCCCCTTTATTTAAAGCCCGGAGTCTGAAGTCTGTTGTCCACTGTACGCTATTTCGCAAATGTCCACCAGCACTTGTCGACGGAACAGAATGGACTTTACCGGACTAAATAATCATTGAAGAAATGCCAGCTTTACCATTGATGCAAAGGAAGCAGATTTATTTGGAGAGAATGAGACATTTCCTTTATCAAGAGGTATGCAACAGTATAAAATATAAAATAGTTTTAAGTCAGACTTTATATTTTGCGAGCATAATTCAGTGCATATTTTTATAGTCATAGTTTCAGAAGAAAAAGGTGTGGTTTTAAACTGTCCTTCCTAATACACTTCCTCCACCGGACAAGGTTGGCCTTCCGGACCTCTCCTTAAAGTTGGCTCTACAATCTGGAAAAAAAGTGCCCGAGTATTCAACCAAACCTTAAAAGAGTGCGAAATATTCTACACAACCAAATACCCAACTTTATCCTGCCTCTGATAAAAATCGTGAAATTTCATTGGCCGAAAGCAATACTGCATGAAACAATGTTATGCTATCTACCCACCTCACATTGCTAATGTGCCCCCTCCAAGTGACCTACCCACCATATATTAAAAATTTACCAACCACACATCATCAATATACTGCTTTCACGTGACCCACACGGAGCTTCAAATCTGACGTCACAATGCGTCTGACGACAACGTACAATGGATGTAGAACGTCTTGCTTGGACGTTCAGTGAAGCGGTTTATTGATACTATCAATATCTAATCTTTTAGTGAATCATCGGCAGGATAAATTCGTTATGTAGACACTTAGAGGGGTAATACGGAAATATGTGGGGTCCTTAAAATAATGCATATTGGGCTCGGCTTACGCCTCGCCCAATATGGATTTTTTCAAGGACCCCACATATTTCCGTATTGCCCCTCTAAGTGTCTACATAACTAATAATAGCTGACTCCTCCTATTATCACTTGGGAAGAAGATGATTGCAAAATACCCGGCGTTGGCATATGCTGATTGGACAAATCCATGGGTAAAACTTTAATGGACCATTGTTTTTATACTTAAAACTGTAATTTTTTAACAAAACATTAATGACACAAGATGATCTGAAGTTTATATTTACTTTTTTTGGTTTGCATACATCTGTTTAATATTGTTGAGATATATTTATTCAGTCATTGATTCTCTTTATTATAGAGTTTCTTCGTCTCCGAACTTGGCCAAAGTGCGCACGCAACGATGGAGAGAAAACAGAAAATCGGAGAGACCATTGGATGATGCTGATCAGGAAATTGCTAAATCTAATACACCAAAGTCAGAACAATTTCGGCTTGGATCCAAAGCTAGAGAAGCCGGTCGAGGAGTTATTTCCTCTGAGAACTGGGACAACCACTTTATTGAAATTAATAAAGTGCCACGCCACAGCATGAAACGACCGTCCAAAAAAACAGTTAAAAGTGCAGGAAAATCATGTCAACCTTGATTTTAAGATTTCAATGATTTTTACACACCTTAAAAAATTTGTTTATCCATCTCCTGTGGTGTAAGCATTAATTATAACAAGAGGCCCATGGGCCACATCGCTCACCTGAGAAACTTTGACCATTCCATTCTTTACCAGATTTCCCCCTTGTAATACATATTGTGACCCGACCCTACCCCACTCATCATAATTAAGACAATTCTAAATCTACACTACCATAGGATGTTTTGATTCCCCAATGGCCATTGTAAAAATTAAGATTCCCCATTGAGGCCCCGCCCTGACCCCGGGGGTCATAATTTGAACAATTTATAATTTACACTACCTGAGGATGCTTCCATATAAGTTTCAGCTTTCCTGGCACAGTGGTTCTTGAGAAGATTTTAAAAGAATTTTCCTATATATTTCTATGTTAAACTTTTGTCGGCCACCTTGGCCCCGCCCTACCCCTGGGGGTCATGAGAAGAAGATTTATAAAACATGCCACCAAATTTTTTATTAATTCCCAATTATCTCCCCTTGAATGAAGGCGTGGTCCTTCATTTGATCAAACTTGAATCCCCTTTACCCAAGGATGCTTTGTGGCAAGTTTGGTTGAAATTGGCCCAACGGTTCCTGAGAAGAAGTCGAAATTGTGAAAAGTTTACAAACAGACAGACGGACTACAGACAAAATGTGATCAGAAAAGCTCACTTGAGCCTTCGGCTCAGGTGAGCTAACAAATATTGCATCATTCATAAATTCTATACCTTGCCAAATGCCTATCATATTGAACAATATCAAATTACGGTAGTCTTCACAAATTAATCTATACCTAATTAATTTTGGAAATAAAAGGCTGGCCATCAAATATAAACTGACCAACAGTTCTTCTGTCTAATTCCACAAGGATACAGATAATACCATGCTCTGAAGAAATGAAACATGAAGCAAGCCTTCCTACATTGAACACATTAATTAATCTTTAACTGGATGCCTGTCTACTCATTACTCCCAAAAGATTAAAGGATCTGCACTATCTACCATAAAACATTTTTAAAACATATAAAACATCAATGATTTTTTTTAGATTTAATGTAAGACAGTTAATTGTTAAAATGCAATTCATATGGACATGCAGATTCCACCCCTACCCCTAATAAATAAATTTTTAAGTTCATAATATGTAATATAATGTAATTTATCAAAATAGTTTAATATGCAATATCAAATTAGTTTTAATTACTTCTCATCAAATTCATTTTGAAACTTCGGCTAGACAACAAGAGCTATTTTTAATCCATCAGGCCTACCCATCTGGCCCAATACTCAAGGAATATAGATAGCACCGATGCTCTTACAGCTATTCCTCACACTAAACTCATTATTTTCTCTCTCTAATTTGACATGCAATTTTCTGTTATCAAATTCTTCTTGACCAGTGCTTGTTAATTAGTCTCATGGGAGTGGTGGAATTTCTCTAACATACATTATATTTGTTATAGATTGCTGTCAAGTATATGCTAAAAAAATAAGTATTTTCTTGATTTAACATTTGTCGAATAAGGTTAGTGCAATAGTTTTACAATTTTTTGAATACGTAAATAAATAGAAAAACATTTTTTTTTTAAATTCCACTTAAATTAAAGGTCACAGTGACCTTGAAATAGGTCGCGACACACCTTTTACCTGAGATGCAGAAAGTGGCCAAGTTTGATGATTCTAAGTCAAATAGTTTTCGAGTTATGGACCGGACAGGATTTTTCCATATTTGGCTTTAACTTTTTAATTATAGGTCAGAGCGACCTACTTTTCGTGCGCAACACACCTTCTACCCAAGATGTATCAGCTGACAGTATGGTAACTCTAGACCGGATAGTATTAAAGTTATGAACCGGACACGAGAAAAGGTAACAGACGGACGGACGGACAGACAGACGGACACGAAGCCTATAACATGATACGTCCCGTCTTAAGACGGGCGTATAAAAAGGAATGGGAAGTGAAAAGATCTGTTGTGCATCTCCGCACCCTTCTGGGCCAAACAAGGCATGGGAGGGGGGAATGGATGACTACTCTAAAGGCTGGAAAAATTTCTCCAATTCTACAAAAGTTCCCTTGCTTTGAGGAAGGAGATTTTGTATGTACATAGTTATGTATCTCGTCATCTTGTTGATACTTGTATTTTAAAACATATTCTTTATAATAGGAAAACAGAGTTAAAATGTCATTTTAAGGGTATACGATCCTCAGCCAGGAAGAATAACTCTTTAATTTTTAATTTAATTCAAAAAGTTTTAAAATAAAGCTTGAAATTGAATTTTTTTCATGCAACAATTATGTATGGGATTCGTTGGATTCGAACCCCAGGAATAAAAATCCAACGTATCATATTGCTATGAGACTTACGTGCTAACCACTCTGCTACATAGCTCATCTTTGATGATGGGCATTTCATTTTTGTGATATGACCCTTGACTTCATGGACTTAAAGTAATTCTCAGAAAGATGCAAATGTTATACCATAAAAATGTACACTAAAGGTAGAGTGGGTCTTCACTCCATATTTTTGTAAACCAAAATATGTAAATTTAATTAAAAACTTTTATCTTTCAAAAAGATGGAGCTAAGACCCAGTCATATTAAAAAAAATGTAAAAGTATGAGAAAATGGTTGTTTTTGTTCTTTTTAGAGAGTGTATGCTCTTTCATGGGCAAATATTTTCTGTCTTAGTTGGACTTTTGTAAATTGTAGAGATTTTACATTTAGTATACTTTAAAGCTGAACACTTCTCATAAATAGGCACTGTCGGACAGGTATATAAACCGTTCGCTTTCGTTACACCCGATTGCACACTCGAAACTCCTGGCTGACATGTAGTACTCCTATCGTGGTCTTAGATTTCTTGCGTTTATTTCTTGTTTTTATGTGCATTTTGTCTTTGTAAATAATGTATTGATCTGCATTTTCCATGATACCTTTTTCCTGTTTCGGAAAAAATGCGTAAAATTTGATAATTTCATCGATATTGAGTAGCACGCTTTGTAAGATGTACGTCTACACTCGTCGGATCTCTACAGTGAAATACATTGAACTGACTAGCGATCTGTTCCTTATATACGAGTTCTAGGGAGAGCGTTGAAGAACGGGAAATATGGCGGACTATGCCTATTTACGAGTAGTGTTCAGCTTTAAATAGTATTCGATGAAATATGAATCAAAATTCGGAGAATCCCCCATCTTCTTTGAATACGAACAATCTGAGGATGAGTCTAACTTTATAATGATTAATAAATGCTTACCATACCTTTTCCAATACTTTTCTTTTTTTCAGATATCCCCGTTTGACTATTTTCTTGTTTTGGAGGGGGGGGGGGAGACCAGAAAGTTTGTTCCTCATACAGGGGGAGAATTTTCGAGAACTCTCACATCGGTACTAAATACAGGTCGTGCCATCGTTGTATCCTCTGATGGCACCATTTCAAGGAAGAGGGGTGAAATCTTCAAGGTGCCTTCATGATCAAGATCATGGATTAATTACATTGAAAATAAAACAAAACGAAGAGAAAAAGTAAACACATGCACAGTAGATGAAAATCTCTATTAAAAATTCTGAATATTTATTCAGCTATTTTCTATTGAATTTTAGAGAAGTGTGATTTTTTTTTTCCAGGAAGTCTACAAGATTTAAACTGCTTTGAAAGCATAATCTGAAAACATTCACTGTGCTGACGCCCCGAACATATTGTAGAGTTATGCACGTGTGGCATCTCCATATTTTGTGAGTATAAGTTTGATTTAATTTGAATTCACATAATGAATAATTTCTCTTTTGTATCTTCCTCTACTTTGATATCTTTGTGTTCTATTGGTAATTTGTTTGTAATGTGTGCAATATAGTTTTTTCAAGCACATTACTACTTTGATATCAATGTGAGAGTTAAAATAAAGATTAATGCCACATCCAGGCCAATTAATTTGATTAGACTTTCCAAGAAACATGAAAAGACACCTGCAAAAATGCTCTTACTGGCTTAGAACA
>PRKT01000903.1:37762-50481 GCA_003671525.1 Saccostrea glomerata | reverse complement strand
ACCCCCCCCCCCCCCCCCCCCGCGCTCATTTACTGTAATAGGAGTAATGTCTCAGAACACCATTGTCATTAGTGGTTCTAGAATATTTTCATCACTCTCCTATTTTCAAAAATATATACTTTCCTAGGTTCTTATTTTGATTTGAGATTCTGCTTGGTCTTATTTCCGAGCCTGTTTGTACCTTTTTCAACACCTCGTGTCAATTGCAATGAAAACACCAGCTTCAATAAACAACAAAATTTATTTAACCTTTGTATAGACAAACAAAAAAATGGTATAAAAAAATAACAACTGTAAATTTCTGCCTTGTAAAAAAATAAACTATAATTTTGAAACCCAGCAAAAATCACCCCCAACCTAGCGTACGGAAACGCTAGCCCAACCAACGCTAGCCCACTAGATCTCTGTCACTGATTGATATACTCCTCCACAGAGGGAACGGAGTTTCTTCCCCACAGTCGCTTGGTTATGATGACAGAGATTCCTTATCGGACCTCGGGAATCACTTCTTGGTCTCGCGATACAGTTTGGTCTCTGGCGAGCGACTGGCACACGTTCTGGGTTGGTGGCCTTCCTACGCTTAACTTCCTGTACGCGGAACTGCTCCCGGGCCTGGCTTACAGGGGCGAGGGGCATTAATCCCTTCCCGGGGTCCACGTACTTGAGATTCCTCACCCATTTCTCCTTCGGCACGGCTTGATTTTCATTGTGTCGTTTCATCCTCATATGACGGAATGTCTGATTCCTTTTGGCACTCGCAAAGCGGCATACCGGACAGGTGTATATACATATATCTTGATTATAGATCTGAGCCCAGTGGAGACGTGTCTCCTTCATCGTCTTCAGAAATGCTTGGCATGTGTCAGCGGGACAGCGAATGTCTCTGTCCAGCTGTTCCATTTCCTCATCAGTCTTCCTGTGATCAGGATGTTTTCTCCCTCTTGGGTTGGCTGTACCTCCTGATCCCGCGATACAATGTTTTGTTTTTCCAATATGGTACCAGCCTCACGGTTTGGACTGTTTCTTCGTTTTAAAGCAGCATCCCACCGAAATCTGTCTCGGGCTTCCGAGACTGGGGCCAAGGGCATCAAACTATTCTGCAGATCTTTAAAGCGTAGATTCCTAACTGTGGTTTGAGTGATTTCCACGGCGCTTTGGTGTCTGAGGCGCGCATGCCGAGTCAACTGTCCCTTCCTCCTACTCGCATAATGACAAATGGCCTTTGTGCATTTATATATATCGATATTTGGTTCACGGACCTCTGTTCAGTGGGTTCTGCACGCTTTGTAGCTCCCCAATCACGTCTCGCATCCTTCAACGTTACACGTCATTCCCCCTCCTGCCACAAGGGGCGGATGTCACGATCAAGCTCCTCCATTTCCTCACAGGTGACAAAAATGTGCAATACGTCCATGAAAACAATCTATCAAAATAATTGTACAACTAATATTAGAATTTTCTTTTATAAATAAATCAATTATACCAATGTAATATCAGAGTATAGGAATAGGGCGCCAACAGTCCAGCTGTTATATTACCATGAAATAATAGATAAAAATAAATTTCCAAATGTTAATTACTCAAATTTTGAAATTACAAATTATTGCAAATAATACTTTTGAAAATATGTTACTTTCAAATAACAGATAATTTTTGAAAAAATTCACTTATCTGAAATAAATGAGAATAAATTTATGGTGAGTAGATCTCCCTGGGTTTAATTCTTCTCCCAGTTCTTGTTTTTACAGGAGATCTTTGCTCAGGTTGTACCAAAGGACTACTTGGAAGTGGTTCTGTTGTTTCGCCCAAGGTTCCATCAGAAGGTTGGTGTTCGTTATCTTCCAACTCCCTTGGAATGGTTTCAAATGATCCACATGGACAGTTATTGGGGTACTTTCTGAATTTAACTGTATTTCATAAGTAACATCTGAAATTTTCTGAATAATGAGATATGGACCCGTACAACCTTGACCTAATTTATTTGATATAGCGGGTAAATACCATCTCCAAACTCATTCACCTGGTTCAAATTCTCTTGGTTTTAACCCTTTATCATAATAATGAATCTGTCTCTGAGAAGCAATACCCAAATTTTGATATGCAAACTCAAACGCATTGTTCATTGATACTTCTAACCATTTTACATACATTGAAGGACACAGTTTCCCAGGATTTGCTGGTGGTATCCCAACCATGATATTTAATGGGCATGAAATTTCCCGACCCAACATGAGCAAGTTTGGAGTACACTTTGTACTTATGTGAGGGGTTGCACGATAGGCCATCATGAGGTATGGTAAATGGTCATCCCAATCATCTTTATTTTCATTGACAAACGCAGATAACATTGCGATCAGAGTTCTATTAAAACGCTCAACAAGGCCATCATATTGTGGTCTATATGGAGTGGTTCTAGTTTTCTCTATGCCTAAAAGTTTACAAAGTTCAGAAAATAATTCACTTTCGAATTCTCTCCCCTGATCAGTATGAATTTGATTTGGAACACCAAAACGTGAAATAAATTCAGTAGCAAGTTTGTCAGCAACTCTAAGGGCAGTATGATCAGACACAGCGTATGCTTCTTTCCATTTTGAAAAATAGTCAACTACAACAATCATATACTCATTTCAATTATTGGTTGTTGGTAAACCACTTAAAATATCTATTGCAATTCGGTCTATGGTTTTGTAGATTGAAGTAGAGAAGACTGAAGTGGAGATTTTCCAAACCCTGGACCTGGTTTTCTACGTGCACAAAGATCACGTGATTGACATCATAAACAAGAGGCCCATGGGCCTTATAGGTCACCTGAGCATCATGCAGCAACATTCAAATGATTGAATTTGTTTCATATTTTAAGCTAGATGCTAAGGCATTCACAATTTTGGAAGAGGCACTCTTGCTCAACATAACTAAGTACTTAGTTAGTTTATTTAAAACCTAGGAGCAGAGAAGAATATTTTCAAAGATTTAATGCATTTTCACTATATAATCAATAGAGCCCCGCCCTTACATCAGAACCCCTGACCCTGGGGCCTTAAAATTCACAATTTTGGTAGAGGCACTCTTGCTCATCATAACTATGAACTTAGTTAGTTTATTTAAAACCTAGGAGCAGAGAAGAAGATTTTCGAAGATTTAATGCATATTCACTATATAATCAATAAAGCCCCGCCCTAACACCAGAACCCGTGACCCTGAGGCCATAAATTTAACAATTTTGGTAGAGAACTCGATGCTGAATGCAATCATACCAACAGTTTGACTGCTTGATGTCCGGGAGTAAAGGAGAAGATTTTTAAAGATTGCACTAATTTTAGTGGTTTTTGCCCCACCCCCCAGGCCGCAGGGGGGGCGGGGACCACGAATTTCACAATTTTTGTTTCCCTTCACCCATAGATGCTTTATGCCAAATTTGGTTGAAATTGGTGCAGTGGTTTTAGAGAAGCTGAAAATTTTTAAATGTTAACGGAAGACAGACGACGACGGACAAAAACGGATAGCAATAGGTCACCGGAGGTCGTGAGTTCTATTTTTTCTGTCTGGCGACTCCGATATGATCACTGTCTCAGATGCTCTAAAGCATAGAATCTACAGGATCTTCCGTCGCTGTAACGGACCTGAGGTTGCAGTGAACGCTTAAATTTCAGATAGAGAAACATTATTTGTATCTTAAAATAAATGCACAAAATATTTATTATTAAGTAAAGTTTTGCTAAGACTTTGATTATGAAAAATTATGTGTAAAGTTTTACCACTGAACGATGTGGGCATCATCTACAACGATGACTTTGAATTTATCTCTTAAAATGTAAACCACATCTCTCTATATCCGTCGCCAACAAATGCCTCTGGGCTGCCAAGGATAAACTGAAAATATCCCTAATTTATGGCTTCTTCTTCACAGGGATCCCGCACTATATCAGTTGAGGTGAAACCTACTTTGGACAGTCTTTCCGTCACACATTTCTTAAGCATGGACACGTTAATCATCCAGATCAAGAATAAGCCTAACTATGGTCCAACGGAAATCGTTCATAAAATTCTAAATTCTTCTGAGAATATTTCGCGGATTTCTCTAAAACTATGAAAAAATGACGTCAGGGTACAATTCGTAATGGTTAGACAAGATGTGGGCGCAGACATAATGTGGGCGATAGAGGAAAAAGAAAATGTTTAGTTTGTTATGAAAAATAATACCAAAATGCGGTTTTCCAGAAGAAAATTTGGTATAGGCACTCTTGTTCATCATAACTATGTATGTAGTTTGTTTATTTAATAATCAGGTGCAGAGAAGAGGATTTCAAAGAAATAATATATTTTCGCTATATTAGCGCCACCCTAGCACAAGAACCCCTGGAAAATCGATCGAGGGTAGTTTCTTATCACCATGGCCTATGTAGACCTAGAACACTGTATTAAACAAATTACTTTTCCACAGGTTAAGCACTGTAAGAACAACCTTGAAAAGGATAAATATTACTTTTACACTAATGTTGGAGCCATCGGCGACACTGTCCGCCTCACAGATACCTAGAAGGCTAGAAATTCCTACACTTTATTTCCTAAAATAAATGCCTTATTATTTATGCTACCAACAATTCAGGAGCCCAATATCTTGATATTTTATTTCTCGTGAAAGAGGAATGATATTTGGAAGACTTTTTTACTACTCCTAAAGTTTACAGCTAAAAACAATAAACTCGCCAAATATAGGTCACCTCTGGCTTTTTATTGATATTTTGCAAAGTTTTTCAATCCTGCTTCAGTTACCCCCCCCCCCCTCCCACACACACCACACCACCATCAAAAAAAGAAAGATAAAGAAAAACACTAAAAATTTCAGAAATGAAAACTTTAAAATGTCAAAATGAAAATTAACAAATGTTGGTAATTACGAGGTGACAATTTTAAAATATTTTAAATTCCTATAGTAAAAAGGATATGGAAATAACGAACAGTATTCAATCTCAACGTCCATACACATGTAACACGAGTTCACATAACACGCAGTCTGGCTAACACGAGTTCACACAATATGCAATCTCGCTAACATGAGTTCGCACAACACACTATCACTCTAACACCAGTTCACACGACAAATTTTCAGGACAACAAGTTCACACAACACACTGTCACGCTAACACAAATTCACACAACATGCTGTCTCACTAATAAGAGTTCACACAACACGCTGTCTAGCTAACATGAGTTTACACAACACGCAGTCTTGCTAACACGAGTTTACACAACACGCAGTCCCACTAACACGAGTTTACACAACACGAAGTCTTGCTAATACGAGTTCAATCAACACTCTGTCTAGCTAACACAAGTTTACACAACACACTGTCACACTTAAACTTGATACACGATTTAAAACAACACGCTGTCCCGCTAACACGAGTTTACGCAACACATCGTCACGCTAACAAGAATTCACACAACCCACTGTCAGACTAACACAATTAAGTTCACAAAACACACTGCCTTGCTAACACAAATTCATACAACACACTGTCTCGCTAACACAAGTTCACACAACACACTCACATTGCTGAGTTTAAAGTAAAGGTCTACCCTAATTTAAAGAGGTTTAACACTAAGCACAGGCCTTTGGATCGCTTAAAAAAAAAATGTGTGTGTAAAAAAAAAAATAAAGGTACTGAACTCTTACACTGGGTACCTAATTTCGCTAATAAAATATTTTTTATTCGAATGCTCTAAAATTCTACTTTTTATTGAAATCTATTCATAATTAAACATTCTTCAATTCTACCAAAGCTCATTCCGAAATTCCGTATATTTCTTGAGATATTCTGAAATCAATTTAAAAAATGACCTACTTTCTTTTACTCGACATTAGCTTGGGCCCCTGGCCATTCACATGTAAACAGATGGTGTTTGAAGTGCGGCGAAGAGTTGCATAGTATTCGCAATATCTTTTAACAATTTAAAGTTGATTTCTTACTCCAGATTGTAATGTTAAGTCCGTAATAATATTCCTTTCGCGAAAAATTAATTTGAAAACGTCTACATCAACAACTACCGCCATGTTGATTATAAATGTGAATGAAGCCATGGTAGAACGAATTTTTCCCGGAATGTATTATATACGTTTCGATTTTCAAAACAATTAGACCGCTAAAATGTTGTTTATGACTTAGTTACACCATATGACAAATTAAAGAAAACCTTGTAAAGCTTGAATGCAAATGAGCAAATATTCATTGAGTTTAGAATAAATTCCGGGGAAAATTTGTCCCGTCGTTCCCGCTTTACAATTAGTGAAGGCCCAAGCTGACGTCGAGTAAAAAAATTATTGTCAATTTGTGAATTGATTTCAGAATACCTCGAGAAGTATAAGGAATTACAGAATGAACTTTGGTAGAAATGAAGATTGTTTATATTTGAATAGATATGGATAGAAAGTAAAATTGTAAAGCATTTGATTTAAAAGAATTTTATTGGCGAAAGTAGGTACCCCATGAAAAGAGTTCTATACCTTTATTTTTTTTTCAACAAGTCAATTTTTTTTCTAAGCGATCTAAAGGCCTGTGCACTAAGCAAAGAGCTTCAAATATAAGACAAAAACATTTATGCAGTAATGTTCCTTAACATGCATCTGGCATATAAAATGAACGAGACCTTAAAACCTCACAGTACATGTTTACTTAGCTAAGTAAAGGTTTAAATTGATGCTATTCAACAATATCAACAGTCTCGTTTAAAGTCATCATTTCGTAAATTCTATGGTCAATACAATGACCTTGTCAGCAAATACAATTTATCATTGAATGAAATGCTGACTGACGTTTTTCATACCAATTGTTAGTCCATTATTTATACATTGAATACACCATGGATTTTTTCCGTTATGTCCTGATTATGACAACGAGCACACGGCGGTTGTGACCGGTCGGCAGGGGATGCTAACTCCTCCATGGCACCTGATCCCACCTCTGATGTTTCGAAGGTCCGTGTTTGCTCAGCTCTTATTTTGTATATTTGTTTAATGGACGTTGAGATTGAATACTGTTCGTTATTTCCACACGACAACAAATTAAAATCCAGGCTTTTTGGTATCATTGACAGCTGCTTCTTCAACACAAATGGAACTCGTAAGTTTTCTTACCTCGTCATTGGTCATTTGAAAAATTATTTTGTTAAAACAGATTCTGATTGTACACATAAGTACTCTGAAGTTGACATCAAGAAGATGCTTGAGTTTCTGATTGACAATATCTATGTGGTTTTTGGAGACCAGGTATTCCAACAATCTATTGGAATTCCCATGGGTACAAATTGCGCTCCGTTATTAGCAGACTTATTTTTATATTCATATGAAGCAAATTTATGCAAAATCTTTTGCGTGAAAAGAAAAAAACACTTGCCGTGGCCTTCAACTCGACATTTAGATATATCGACGACGTATTGTCAATTAATAATGATAACTTCTATTCCTACGTCGACACGATATATACTGGTGAGCTTGAGATAAAAGATACCACAGAGTCCAACACATCTGCTTCATACTTGGATATTTTACTTGAAAAAGACACAAATGGTAATCTAACAACCAAGCTATATGATAAACGTGATGACTTTAACTTTTCTATCGTCAACTTCCCTTACTTATGCAGCAATGTACCCTCATTACCTGCATACGGAGTATATATATCTCAGTTGATTCGATACGCAAGAGCATGCTCTACGTATGAACAATTTCTTAAACGAGGTATATTATTGACAAGCAAGTTGATGAAACAAGAATATCAACAGTCTCGTTTAAAGTCATCATTTCGTAAATTCTATGGTCGATACAATGACCTTGTCAGCAAATACAATTTATCATTGAATGAAATGCTGACTGACGTTTTTCATACCAATTGTTAGTCCATTATTTATACACTGAATTGAATACGGATTTATTCCGTTATTTCCTGATTATGACAATGAGCACACGGCGGGTGTGACCGGTCAGCAGGGGATGCTCACTCCTCCATGGCACCTGATCCCACCTCTGATGTTTCGGAGGTCCGTGTTTGCTCTGCTCTTGTTTTGTATATTTGTTTAATGGACGTTGAGATTGAATACTGTTCGTTATTTCCATATCCTTATTCCATATCCTTCTTCCAACCAGTTAAAATTTTCCAGACAAGGTCACAGATTTTTTTGTAGGTGTTCTATTTAGCACTGCAGGTCTACTAAAAGTATGATATTTTGAAATGGCTGCAGCCATTCAGACGGCTGAAACATTTTGTTCTCGGACAGTTTTAAGGGATTTTGCAACATCTTTAGGGCTATTTTTCTTTTCATTCTCTCACCCTCTTCAAAAATGGCTTAAAGTAATTTTTTTTAAATGGACATGCTGTATCTTTGACTTTTCTGCTCGTTCTCGAGGGCCCAGCCCATACTCAGAGAATTTTTTTGTCCCTGATGTCTTCACAGCATTACATGATTCAGCTTAGTGTTGTTTTATTTTGGCGAATGATGGCACTTTTGTTTGTTGTGTTCTCCAACAAGCAAGTGATCGGTCAATTAAAATACTTCTTATCCTCTTCATTTTTTTCTGAGATTATCGAATATAGTAACAGGTCAACTTGTGCAATACAATGCCTTATTTAGTTTGCATACTCGAACTTTTACGTTAAGATTAACACTGCAATAAATTTTAAAGTTTTGAATATTTATAACATTTATTGCAAAATTCAATTGGCAAATGTGCGCTCGCGGACTCTGTGGTACCTTTTATTTCAAGCTCCCCAGGATATATCGTGTCGACGAAGGAATGGAAATTATCATTATTAATTGACAATATGTCGTCGATATATCTAAATGTCGAGTTGAAAGCCACAGCAAGTGCTCAACAATGAGTGCACTTAAGTACGTCATTTGGAACCTTTTTGGCTACCCATTCTAAGCCTAACATTACAATATATCGCTAAATTAATCTATAATTAATTTGCATGTATATGCTTTTGATATTTATTTCTAGAATTTTTTGTCAAACATATTTTTATAATTACAGAAACATTGGATTTGTTAAAATAGAAGCGGCGAATCCGACGAACTATATTAGAAATTGGTATGGCCTTATTTCATTTTCAGCCGGGGCTTATTGCTCAAAGAGCAATTGCCGGCTTATGTGATCTTGTTCAAGGCAGGATGTTAACCGCCATTTCAAAGTTACGTGCAAAAATATAGTTCTTACTCTCAGCCGCTTTTGTGATAATAGAAACGCTTAATAAAGCAAAAAAAAAAGAAGTTAAATTTATAATATAGAAAATAAACATTAGTAGTAATGACTTTGAAAACTTCAAAAACAAAGAACAAAGTTCATTAGCGTAAGGATTTTCGATAATCAGTGTTACCGTAGTTCTCTACACATACGAGGTAAAGCAGGAGAGGAAACCAGACTGGCCTGTTTGTTTTCATTCAGCTGCGGTACCAGATTAATTATGATTATGACAAAAGCGGACCGTTGGCCGGTATAAGATTTGAAAAATTCATGCCAGTGTCTTATTATTTAAATTTATAGTTTTAAAATACTTTTTCATCAACATATAAAAGTGATTAATGTAGGAAATTCATTCTACTCTGTAAATGAGCCCAGCTCTCTGTACTTCTGAGTATTTTGATTAAATGAAATGTTCACAAGAACCAAAAATGAATTCAACTGTATTTCATATCCTTACATTTTCTTTCTTTCAGATGAATTCATCACTGTAGGACTGTTCCAAAACAGAAAGTGGAAATCTGATTACAGAATTTATAACTTTTAAGGTTCTTGATGTTCTCCCATAAATAAATTACAAAAAACAATATGGTAATGTATTTACTGCTGCAATTTGCCATGCCACCAAAGCCAAAGTTTAAGACTCGAAAAAGACGCCACCATACTACCAAATAAAATTACAAGAAACAAAACGACAGGAGAAGTGTTGCCAGATGATGATGAGACACTGCTGGTACATCTATTTCCACAACTTGCCCGTCTAAATCAGCTAGTGAAAATTCTATCCAATCTAGCCCCTCCTTCAGCGTCTACGTCTTCCCGAACTGTGTCTTCCGCTGGTTCTTCAGATTCTCCGTTCTACATCTAAGTCTCTTCTATCTAGCTGGACCCCAAACAGTCTACCATCTTATTCTTCATCAAGAAAGACCAAAGCCAACAAAAACTTCATCTAAGTGTAATGCAGGAAAATCAACTTCTCGTGGCCCTTGTAGTAAGCTCGGATGAATCAGAATCTGATTGATTGTAATGAAATGGTTTTACCCTTTCTCCAAGTCTTCTTGAGAATAACTCTGTCTCACATCGCGGGTATGTTATGGCAGCACATGGACCAGAAATCGGCGAAGCAAGACTTTTTTATAATTATGTAACTCTAAATAAATCGTAAAAGTCTTAATCGTAGGGGACTATAGGTTTCCTCTGCGTCCATCCGTCCGTCTGTCTGTCCCACTTGGTTTTCCGCACTTTTTTTTAACGCTTGCAGATATTGAGCTGAATGTTAGTACGTGAGTGTATCTTAATGAGTTACAGATCAAATTTGAATTTCGTTTCGCTTCATTGATTTTTGACAGAATTATGGCATTTTGAATATTTTTAATTCCCACTTGGTTTTCCGCACTTTTTTTCTAAACGCTTGCAGATATTGAGCTTAATTTTGGTAAGTGAGTGTATCTTAATGAGCTACAGATCAAGTTTGAATTTCGTTTCGCTTCATTGATTTTTGACAGAATTATGGCATTATGAATATTTTTCATAATCGTTTAATTAAGATCGGTTTCGAACTGCGCTAACTTCCGATTGTCGACAAAAATATGAAGCGAGGAAAAGACGATGGATAAATGAGTTGAATTGTCGTCTTAATGTTTATTATTTTATTAGATTTAAGGCATTTACAACTTGAAAATCTTTCAGTTTAACCTTGGACATGACTTTTGCACATTAAAAATGACATCCTGAAGAAAAAAGGGAACCCGGTAGGGGAAATGTATTGCTTATGCAATACTCTCAGAATGCTTGTTATATGAAGTAGTTTTTACTTTATATTGTGTACAACCTCCATTATATACAGTACTTCTCTGATTATATGATGTAGATTTTCATTATATTATGTACACCAATCATTATATGAAGTGTTTTTAACATTATATGCGGTAGTTCTATCATTATATGCGGTACTTCTAAAATTATATGCAGTAGTTCTAACATTATCATCGTCGCAAACCACGGCCAAAATGTACGATCCTCTCCCATCTGGCCGTGGTTGAACGAGGAGAGAATTCTTCGTAACTCATTAAAATTTTGACCAATGCGAGTACAGCATAGTCGGAAGATGAACTTTATCGCGACCTTTCAATATCCAATCGCAGTAAAGGAAATATTTCTCGTACACTGTTGACGTCAGTTGTTGATTTCAATTGCGATGGAAACAAAACTTGCCACTACTTGAATGAAGGATATGGATATGACGTCACAATAGAGAGGCGTGAATATTCAAGATTACGACACTTTTTGTGATCAATCAGCCACGGGTAGGAGAGAGCTCAGTGGCGGATCCAGGATTTGGTGAAAGGGGGGGCCCAGAAGGCCGGGGGTCTGCGGGCCGCCTTAAGGCAAAGCCCCTGGAAGCTCCTGGGTTTTGCTAGTTTTAAAGACATTTTTTGAGCTATTCCAGCTATATTTTTCACATTATAACACAAATAAAAACTATCAAAAAATGGTTATTTGCATGTAATGTGAAACAAGAAAAGCAACTATATATGAACATCAAGAAAGTGGGTATGCCAGTTGAAGTCGTCTAGGATGTTTTGATGCAAAGATGTCAATAATTTTATCGTAATCAAGTGGCAAATCACGATGGATATATAACAACATCAATGAATTAAGGCGATCTTCTGACATAACACTTCGTTTTTTGGTTTTCACATCCTTCAAGCTTGAATGACTTCTTTCCACAGAGGCAGCTGATACTGGCATTAGAAGGAGAAGTCTCAGAATTGTAGAAATGTTTGGGTAGAATTTGGAGTTGGTTTGTTGAATAGTAGATCTGAGATTGTCAGGCAGTGACATAGACAACTCTGGGTTGGACCATTCCCTTTTCCATAACTGAATTTCACTGAAAAATTGTTCTTTGCATGGCAGATCGTTTTCAAAATGATCTACAATTGAACGTACTTGCTGATCATCAAGTAAATGCAAGTTTGAAGGAATTAAACTAAGAGCCTTTGATGTTATTGCATTTGCTGTTGAAAAACGAGATTTCAGTTCAGACAGCAAATGGTCAAGGTAGGGGATAAAGACTGATCTACAAAAGTACTGTTTTGGGGTATCTGCTGAAACATTATTTCTTGTTGTTTGTCTGTTGCACATTCTTGGGACTCCTAAGGTTGTAGATACTTTCTTAGCCATAATCTCTGACTCATCCCACACTTCATTAAATGAATGGTCACTGTCTCTTCTTATTTGCTCCAGCTCTTGTATGACAATGTTGACTTTCTGAAAAGCAGATATAATGTCTTGTGTTGGTCCTTGAAGAAGTCCACTCAATGATTTGAGGTATCCCGAAAACTTCAGATATACATGTATCGCAACAATCCACTTCGAACTACAAAGACTTGATAGTAGCCCATTAGACTCTGTGATACTCTTTACATCCCAGCCATTTTTCCCATAAACAATATTTGTTAAACAATCAGTCAGGGCTTCG
>PRKT01000903.1:8245-29720 GCA_003671525.1 Saccostrea glomerata | reverse complement strand
GTGTACAATCAGAATCTGTTTTAACAAAATAATTTTTCAAATGACCAATGACGAGGTAAGTAAACTTACGAGTTCCATTTTTGTTGAAGAAGCAGCTGTCAATGATATCAAAAAGCCTGGATTTTAATTTGTCGTGCGGAATTGTTGTGTATAAAGTTGAAAAGTCGTAAGTTTTTATGCTGTTGATTTTTGTAAAGTCTTGTGATTTCAAATTCAAAAAAAAAAAATTAAGTACTGTAAAATCACATATTTTCGTGGGGTCAAATTTTCGTGGTTGGAGGAAAATTTCTTGGTTCGTTGGGATTTAATTTCGTGGATCAAGAATTAATTAGTACTTATGTGTGTGAAATTTTACATTTCGTTGTGGACATGAATTCGTGGGTCTTGTCATACCACGAAAACAACGAAAATTAACCCCCCACGAAAATTTGTGATTCCACAGTATGGTTGAATTTCAAGCTTGTTAAGATTCCGATGACTTTTCAACTACCGGTAGAGAGAGAGAGAGAGAGAGAGAGAGAGAGATGCGCTTATCATTGAAATATATTTACCATTTCATTGTATTAATTGTTAAACTATGGCATATAACAAATGTACAAGTAACAGCTTTTCAAAAAGCTTGCCTGACGTAATCAATCAATATCTGTAAGAGAAGTGATAAACCTTTTGAGCAATATTTTTTTATGCTGTCTTTTTATTTGAGAACCTTGTAAAAATATTTAATTATTTAACTTGTAAAAGATGCCCCCCCCCCCCCCGTTGCTATGCCCCTGTGCATTCTGAAGAGTTGTTAGCAGAATGGTTAATGTATGTGGGTTTTCTGCCAATCGCAATTCCTGGGTCCCACTCCTCGGGCCTTATCAAGGGAAGGAGACCACAAATGTTTTGTTAATTTATACGCCATGACACCCCCCCCCCTTTTCACAAACTTTGAAATAAAAGCATGGATGATGTATATAGACCTTTTTTCTGTGGAATATGGAGTTACCTTTATTCAATGAAATGATATTAATTATCTAAAATATACTACTTCTAACTCCGTTTTTTACTATGAACAGGAAATGTATATTATTTTGTTTTTTGACCTCTGACGAAAAGACCCGAGATGATGCGATTGTCTTTTCTGCAAGTAGATTGATCTACCCCTTGATCTATATTAAAGACTACGCCTTTTTTGAAATCTGTTTTCAAATCATTCATTGTGAACATTTTAGAGAATGGAAATAACTAAATACATATGTTGTAGGAAAGCATTTTCTCCAATGAAGTAAACAATAGTAGTTTGTGTTCATTGATCTTGAAACGTGGGTACTATAATTTTTTGAGGATGAAATAGGTAAAACCAACATTTAGGCCTTTGTGGAAAAGAAATCTTTTAATTTCTTTCGTCAAGTCGTCTGGAACCTGTTTGAACCGCGTCGATCGTTTGTGATGATTAGACTAGTTCATTAAAATATGGAATAAACCAACAGAGGGGAAACAAATTAGAGAAATCATTTCAATTGTTTTGCATGTCCATATTCTGATACATACAATTCATATGTTGTTTTAAGGAATAAGATATAAGTTGTAGATAGAATTTCTGAAACATGGGAAGATGGAAGTTACAATAACAAACTTAAATTCCATGGAAGTTAGCACCCCCATTCATACAATAGAACTATCCCAAGAAAAGGCGCGAAGATCGCTGACTCGTGACATTTGGCGCGAAAAGAGCGATTCACCCCTTTTTTTAAATGGACTGATCCAGTGGTATAGAAATGCAGAAAAAAAGATACACGGACACGTTGAAACGATAAATCACATGGAATAATCTGTTTCATGCTAACAGAGTAAACAAAGTAAATAATGCATTCTTTTGCATCAGTAAAATTATTGTTTCCCTGAATAAAAGTTTCTTTTGAAATGCAGGTAAAAGATTTCAATGTAAATCAGCTTGCACAAAATCGAGCTATCTGGGTATGATCTATTAGGTTCGGATCAAGCAATTATCAATCCTTATACAGCCTGACGCCTTGACGTCAGGCAATAATATTCACTGTCTTTAACTGTAAGTATATATAGTTATATAAATGATATGTATCAGGATAAGACATGCGATTTTGAGAGCAGACATTTTACACGCGCGTAGTAACACCCTCCCTCTTTTCCTAAACATAACTTTTACTATTGAAAATTCTCAATGTTTTTTACGAGTTCACTTTCTTCAGGTAACTTGAGTTATTTTTTTTTCTCCGGCTGACCCCCCCCCCCATCCCCCACTTTCAGAAACAACGTCTTCGTCACTGTATTGAGTCGTCGTGGATTGTATTTCAAGAATTTACTTTTAAGAAGATATGTGGTAGAAACCCTTGTGCCTATTAATTTGAGAAATAAAGAATAATTTTACATTATGAAAAATTAGCACACCCACCCCTAAATACAAGTAAATTAAATAATGTAATGTTTTCCATAACGCAATGATAAACACCTGCGTACTCGAAGACATCAGGTTTTTTTTTCCATTACCCATTTTGAAATTGATTGGTCTACATATGAAATGAATCTTTTTGAATGCCATATTGTTCACACGATAGAAAAAAATCTCTCATTTTTTTCCCACTCCCCTTCCCTCTCTTTCTCTTTTAACTTCATACCATAAAATAGATGGCATTTTATTTTACTCTATTACCTTATTTCTTATCTTTTAAAAACAATTTAATCAGTTCATGTAGCATTTATTATTCACTGTTTTAATCAGAGACATAAATATTACGTGCATGTATTTTTATTGTACTGAATTCAACAGTTGATAGAAGGAAGAACCTTGAACAGAGAGTTCCGAATGGTAGCTCCCGAAAGATGTAATGTGAGATATAATGTGAGAAGTACATAATATATTGTTGTCTTTACTGCATATAATGTAAGATATACCTCATATAATGTTAGAACTACCGCATATAATGTTAAAAGCACTTCATATAATGATAGATGTATATAATATAATGACATATCTACATCATATAATGAGAGAAGCACTGTGCATAATGGAGGTTGTACACAATATAAAGTAAAAACTACTTCATATAATAAAAATAGTACCGCATATAATCAAGGAAGCACTGCATATAATATTTAATCTTCATATAACACAGTCCCGGCGTTCCATACTTAACAGTGTAAAGAACTGGGCCATAAATACTATCTTGCGGTGCAGAGAAATCCAATGTGATTTTGACGTATTTATAGGTACTTCTGCTGTCCTTGTATATTGTTTAACGTCCCTCTTGAGAATTTTTTACTCATATGGAGACGTCACCGTATGCCGGTGAAAGGCTTCAAATTTAGACGTATACTCGGCACTCAGGGCCTTTTGAGCAGTGAGGGTTCTTTATCGTGCCAGCGCCTACCGTGACACGGGACCTACGTTTTTAAGGTCATATCCGAAAGACCCGTGACTTTCACGTCTGATGCCAAGCGCGTGGCGAAGGAACAGTCGCTACCTATTTTATTTCGCGAGAAAAACATGATAATTATAACTTCTCTTTGAGATTCTTCGGTCATCAGTGAACCCGACTGGATACTGGATTTGCTTTCTCGAGTTTCGGATGGAAAAGAACTTTTTCGTTTTGCTTGAGGATTTCTAAAGGACAATTACTGATCCTATGTTAGAGGCTGTAGGACCAAGAATTTATTACAAGTATTCAAATTAATATTGTAACCATAGCAACAATGTACTAGTATTATAAGTAACACATTATTAGTCATTGTTTTATGTGCATTGTGCATTTGCACAATTTTTTTTTTTTTGGGGGGGGGGGGGCTGCAAAACAACAGCTGTTTATATGATTGTCCTTTTTTATATCGCATGTTTTTCCAATTAAATGTTCATTTGAGCGGAATTCCAGTAAAGAATAAGGAATTTTAATCGGTTATTTGCATTATCATATGTCACTTTCGGAAACTTTTCCTCCATCCCCGATTGAATAACTGAACACTAATCATATGGTTTTGTCTTACACTGATTATATTTTTTATTTTTACAATTCACTATCATTATTTGAGTCTTGGAATCAATATAACCTATATATTCATTTTTCCAGTTGATTGATTAAAGATAACTTTTTCACCCTCCAGTCTTCACTTGATACGTCTGAGTTTACAAAGTATTTCAAGTACTTGTGTACTCAAAATAAAAAAAAGGTTTGTAAATCATCTTTCATTTTAAAGCCTCTTACACAAAGATTTTTTTCCTTGTAATATTCCTGTACTTTTAAATCTTTTTTTCCCATCTGTATTTTTTTTTTGGTCTCGTTTAAAGTCCACTATCCTCGTTAAGTGCACTGAAAGATTTCAGTTATATAATGTACTTGAATAACTTCTCGTAGTTCATTTTCCCCCAAAACTCTTACGACTAAGAATAATATTTACGCACGAGATTAGACAAATAGTAACGACTGTGAAATTTATAGATTGACCTTTAATTCTTAGTCTTAATACGATTTGTGGAAAAAAGGACTACTGAGAAAAGTTAATGCCTTCCGGGAAAAAAAAAGTCGATGTATTTCCAGAAATAATCTATTCTTTATCAATTGACATGTATTAAAAAAAAAAAAACAACAAACAAAAATCCAGCATTCCTCTTAATGGATCCTCAAATCTTCCTGTTAAAAAACACAAAAAAACATTTAATTGTATTTCAAACCCATGTTTTTAATTTCTTATAGAAAATACGATCTTTAAATTTTAAGTAAATGTGATATTAATTGAAGCATTTTAACCCTCTAGTACCCAAATGCAGTTAATACATCTGTAAAATTCTTATACTTTATCTAAGAGTTATATCATTTAAAAATATTTTTGCACTTTTTTGACATTTCTCTCTCCAAATAAGGGAAAAAATTGTTGTAGCATATATGCTACACCGGGATACCAGTACATATGTTGCAAATATGATGCATAAATGTTTTTTACTTGTATTGATTTATTTTTGTTAAAAAATAAGACTTAAAATAATGGGTGTTGCTAAAACGCGGAACGGAAAACGGAACGGAAAACGGAAAATTTTTGTCAAACAGATAACAAACGATTTGATAAAAATCAGATAAAAGAGCAATATTCTTGTTGTAAAAGTCATTTCTAATAAAAATGTATTGTAAACGATTATATATTTATGAGTCATACATACCCTCCTTGGAAAAATGGTACTGAAAGAAATTCGGGTCTGTGTAGGGGCCCACAGCCACATTAAAAATTGATTTATTAAACCTTATATATATATATAATTTGGACACAAAAAGCGGGGCAGACCTATTACAACTTCTCGAACCTTTCCGATGAGCGGGAAAACAAACTCGTTTTTTACGGGGTAATTCACATACACCCCCCCCCCCCCCCCAACATACACACATATGTACCGCAAACAAACAAAATTTAACTTCACTGAAATTCTGCATTATATCTACCACATGAAAGTTTTCCAACTTTGTCTATCCGGAATTTAAATATTAAAAGAAAGCTACTCTATTTTGAATAAAATTTTAACAACCAGTGTGTATAAGAGATGCTAATTCGAGCTTGTCGTAAAGGTTTGCCCTGAACGTAATCTTAATAAATTTGCTTTCATTTACATTGTATTTCTCTTTACATGGTTCATCTATATATCAAATGCCCCCCCCCCCCCCCCCCCCCCCCAGTCGTACCTTTTTACTACGGAAATGTTCGTTCAAGTTGACATCCTCACACTTTTTGTGAATGTAATTAATGTAGTAAGTTAGTGTAAAAAAAAATAGTACTGAAAGATGTTATAGTTGGAACTTTTCCCACTCCCGAATCAAACCATTGTCTTCTTTTTGTGATTTTGTTTGTCAAATACTTTTCAAGTTCATCCCCCCCTTTCAAATTCGATTCTGAATGACCGCTATGTCAGCGATTTTCGTATATAAGAGACTGAGAATAGCAACATCAACTTGTATTTAATAGTGGGGGATTGAATGTGTACAAGATATGTCGTTTATGATAAAATTCGTGTATTTTAAGTGATTTAATCCAAAATAATATTTTCCGTTCCGTTCCGTTCCGCTTTCCGTTTTCCGTTCCGCGTTTTAGCAACACCCTAAAATAATACATACAGTGAAAAATAATGTTTTTATGTTCAATATGCGAAGAATTTCATTTACTTGACGTGTAAAATTTGGCAAAAACACCAAAGATTGTACAAAATATGAATTGTATATAAATATATGTTATAATTCATTTTTCAAAAGTTTAGGGGAAATGATATTTTGACTAAATTAGTTTGGCATTTATATGTGTAAATTTCTGTCTTATTGAGACAAAGACTTCAAAACATTTGAGAAATTTTGCAAATGAAAGTCCATCATAACCACTGATCGAGTTTGCACTGCTGTCGTTTTGTCTCCCAGGTTGGCCAATGGCTAACTTGAACTTTTCATATTATGTCAGCAGGCCTTTTGACTTAGATTTAGGAGAGGTGGGGGAGAAACACATGACTGTCCTTTCTTAGTTTTAGGCTCAATTAGCACAGCTGCAATTTCGTCAATGAATTCGCATTATGTTGATGGTTTTTGTTGCAACAGGATACAGCCATACCATAGCCAACTGTTTACTGCAGAACCACAATTATGTGCCAAAAGATGTACAAGTACATATACTTTCACTAGATTTATCTTCACTTTCATCATCATCTTTATCGGGTAGATACCCATCCTCCTAACTGTCCAAATCTAGTTTATCACAATCACCTTCAAATTTATTTATCAATTTTGAAATGTCTCTTACATGTCTTCTTGGTCTTGTGCTTATGCTAACAGATATGAATAAAAAATATTACTTAGAACCAGGAGAAATGTCTTATTTAATTTATTTTTCATTTTTGGTTTTTTATACCTTCCAAGAGTTGTCTTCCCCTTTTGGTAAATGAATGACCGTTGTAGCATATATGCTACATTGTTTTGTTTATGTTGAAATCTATATTTAGAAGTAAAATATGTGTAATTCATATTCAAGAACTTAATTTTTAATACAAAAATATCACATTTAATTTGAAAAACAAGTACATCTAGCCTGAAAAACTGCAGCACCAGCAAGATATTTTCTTGGTATTTGTTAAACCTTGAATCCTCATGGAGGCTGACATTTTCAGAGGATCATATTTCACACCTGATGTAGAGCTAGCAATCAGTTCGAAACCAAGACTTGGTTATGGCCATGTAGCAGATATGATACAGACCCTGAGACGTGCTACTACCCCAAAAAAGCGTGTGACTTTCGTGCGTTTTCCGTTTCGTGCAAACCGTGAAGCGTTTCGTGTAAAACGTGCAGCGTTTCGTGCAAACCGTGTAGCGTTTCGTGTAAACCATGCAGCGTTTCGTGTAGGCTCCAAAGCGTTTCGTGCAAACCGTGTAGCGAGCGTGCGAAAAGCGTGTGAGAAACGTGCGACTTTCGTGTAAGAACCGTGTGAGAAACGTGCGACTTTCGTGCAGGAATCGTGTAAGATTCATTCGGAAGTCATTTCATTTTAAATATGGCTATCGATGGGTCAGGATGTAAAATTCTATTAGTATTTTATTATTGAATTAGTTATGCTTGTGATATCATAGGAGTAAAAAAAAATGGAACAACAAAATGCAATCACACGGTAATGTATAATTTATATTTGTTTGATTTCTTTTCCTTGATCATGGCTTCTTAAATATTTTGTTCTCAAAGAAAGAAATAAATACCGGTATTTTTTTTTATTTAAAGCAAAATATATCAGGACTCCGCTCTTGTCTTTACATTTGAAACGATGTGTCATTTAATACTTTTTAAAACATAAAACTTGTTGCTCATTATTGTCAAATAAATGAATTTTATAATTAAATTCACATGCACTGACCACCACATCTTTACAAACGAAAAGGGGGGGGGGGGGGGGGGGGGGGGTAAATTAAATTACTAGTATAGTCTTTCATTTTTTTGTTGTAACTTTCAATCTAATGTTAGTTTAAGCAAATGCTTACTTTCCTATTCTTTTTTGAATCATTTGTTAAATGTGTGCTCAGATACACCCCTTAAAAATGTATTGGAATCTTCTTTCCGCCTTTCAACTGTGATCAAGGTCATTTACAACAGCGATCACGGGCTCCGAGTGCATGGCAACTGAAAACCTGTTTTGCAATATGTACATGTTGAGTTCACGGCTTAATGACACCTGAAAATTACGACTGGATTTTATTATTTTTTTTGAAATGAAACGGTTCTATAAATATTTAATAGGTACAACTTATAAATCAGCCGATTTCATCTTTTATTTGTAAATCCGTAAACAGCCGTAACAGTTAAATAAACAGAACTGATGTGGTAGTCTTTTCATTATTATCATGTAAGAAAAGCTTAGGAGTAAATCATGAATAATTGTATATTATTTGTTTTATAAATCACGTACTTTTTATTTCATCTAAGATTTTTCAGTTTTCTTGTATTTTACCTGAATGCCGGTGTAAAAATCGATCTATATTGTATGTACAATGTATAGTCAAATGCCGCGACTATTAATAGATGTACACATATATACATACGTTTAGTCCTGTTTTGAAATGAAGGTTTTTACAGTATGATGGGTATACTGATGTTATTTGATAAGCTTCATGTAAAAAGAGAAAGACAAAAGAATAGATTAATAGATCACATTAACCCCCCCCCCCCTTTACCGGTTTCCCTCCTATTGATAATGCTTGCGTAAAATAAAAAAAAATTCTTTAACAATTTATCAATAATCGTTAGTAGAGTATATAGGCAAATATTATTAGTAATTAAAAATCAAAATCACGAAAAATAATCCGCCTACGGAAATCAAACACAATTCTTTATTATTAAAAAAATCAATGAGTTTATATTCCTGCGGTAAGAAATCGAATTTCTGTTTAATTTATTAAATAATACTCGTAAAAATATTAAATAAAGAAATGAATGACTAATACCTGTATACAGTATAAAAATTGTATTTTATTAAACAGTCATTCATGATATCGGCATTTCGTTTTTAAACAGTTGGATAAATAAATGAATAAATTCGAACTGACAACTATTTATCAATTAATTACAACTGTCAGAGTATTAAATATTTCTATACGTTTATATAATACAAGTGAACTGAAATTTAATTTTAAACAGCTGCTTAAAGTGGCTTTGTGAAAGATTTCCATTGAATTAATGATAAAACGGTAATAATGCCCGAGATATTCCGAGTAGAAAAATCCAAACCGAGGCCAAAACGTGCGAGAATCGTGCACAAAGCGTGTGAGAAACGTGTACAAAGCGTTTCGTGCAGCCTTTCGTGTAAACCGTGCAGCCTTTCGTGCAAAGCGTTTCGTGTAAACCGTGTAGCGTTTCGTGCAAACCGTGCAGCGTTTCGTGCAAACCGTGTAGCGTTCGTGTTCCGTTCGTGCAGCGAGCGTGTGGGGTAGTAGCACGTCTCAGGGTCTGTACAGTGGGATTTTACTGTATTCAGTCAATTGTTATCCTTTTACACAGCTTAGAAAAATATGTAGCATATATGCTACGTAGGGTTCTAGAGGGTTAAAATTTTAAAAAGAAATTATTTCACTAATACGTATATATATTTTTAGGTCACCTTAGTAAACTCAGGTGACCTATTGCTATCCGTTTTCGTCCGTCGTCGTTCGTCGTGTGTTAACATTTGAACATTTTCAGCTTCTTCTCTGCAACCCCTCAACCAATTTCAACCGAATTTGGCACAAAGCATGTATGGGTGAAGGGGAACAAAAATTGTGAATTTCATGATCCCTGCCCCCCTGGGGCCTGAGGGGTAGGGCCAAAACCACTAAAATTAATGCAATCTTTAAAAATCTTCTTCTTTACTCCTGGACATCAAGCATTCAAACTATGTGCATGATTGTAATCAGCATTGAGTCCTCTACCAAAATTGTGAAATTCGTGGCCCTGGGGTCAGGGGTTCTAGTGATAGGGAGGGGCTAAATAAGTATATAGTGAAAATGCATTATTTCTTTGAAAATCTCTAGTTATGATGAGTAAGAGTTCCTCTACCAAAATTGTGAATTTTAGGACCTCAAGGTCAGGGGTTCTGGTGGGGGGGGGGGGGGCTCTATTGATTATATAGTGAAATTACATGAATTCTTTGGAAATCTTCTTCTCTGCTCCTGGGTATTAAATAAACTACCTAAGTGCATAGTTATGATGAGCAAAAGTGCTTCTACCAAAATTGTGAATTTTATGGCTCCAGGGTCAGATGTCCTGGTGTTAGGATGGGGCTCTATTGTTTATATAGTAAAAATACATGTTTTTCTTGAAAATCTTTTTCACTGCCCCTGGGTATTAAATTAACCAAGTAAGTAAATAGTTATGATGAGCAAGAGCGCCTTAACAAAAATTGTGAATTTTATGGCTCCAGGGCCAAGGGTTCTGGTGTTTGGGGGGGGTCTATTGATTATTTAGTGAAATTACATGAATTCTTTGAAAATCTCCTTCTCTGCTCCTAGTTATTAAATAAACTAACTAAGTGCATATTAATGATGAGCAAGAGTGCCTCTACCAAAATTGTGAATTTTATGGCCCCAGGGTCAAGCGGGGGGGGGGGGGGCTATATTGATTATATAGTGAAATTACATGAATTCTTTGAAAATCGTCTTCTCTGCTCCTAGGTATTAAATAAACTAACTAAGTGCATAGTTATGTTGAGCAAGAGTGCCTCTACAAAATTTGTGAATTTTTTGGCCCCAGCATCAATGGTTCTGTTGGGCGGGGGGTCTTTATTGTTTATAAAGTGAAAATACATGAATTCTTTGAAAATCTTCTTCTCTGCTCATAGGTATCAAATAAACTAAATAAGTACATAGTGAATGAGAACTAAGATTGTGAATTTTATGGCCCCAGGCGGGGGGGGGGGGGAGGGGGGCTCTAAAGTGAATATTTTTAAAGTGAAAATATGTGAATTCCTTGAAAATCTTCTTCTCTGCTCCTAGGTATTAAAAAAACCAACTAAGCCCATAGTTATGATGAGCAAGAGTGCCTCTACAAATATTGTGAATTTTATGGACCCAGGGTTAGGGGTTGTTCTGTTAGGATGGGGCTCTATTGATAATATTCAATTCAATTCAATTTCTTTATTGATTCACCAAAAATGTTGGCATACAACCATGTTACATATAAAAGACAAGTAATAAAATTCATACATGCAATTGTATGGATCAGTGAAGTCAACAATGCAGAGTATAACAACTTGAAGATTAAGCATAATCATTATGCAAGCAATATAGTATGAACAGTGATGAGCTAATAAATGCATTAAATAAATATACCGGTATTATAATTGTGCTTTATTTTTGGAACGCAATTCAAAATATTCATATAAAATTCACACAGCCTTCTAGAATGAACTGCATTATCAGGATTACATAATACTTTACAATGATTATCTTTCAATATGTTATCGTTTACAAATTACAGATGTTCAAAGAACAGTACTTTTTTCGCAAATCTTTATAGGGACAGTCATATATGAAATAATATAGTGAAAATACATTTTAAAAATCTTTGAAAATTTTCTTCTCTGTCTCTGGGTATGAAGCAGATGAACTACCTAAATACCGTATATACTCGCTTATAAGTCAGTTTTTTGGGAGTTAATATGTTGTCCAAAACTCTGTGTCTGACTTATAGGCGAGCTATAAAAAGTATGGTATTGTATGAGGTCAGTCCTTCTGAAATATAGGCTTGTTATGCTCAGGTGTCCTATTAGGTCCGTGGGCCTCTTGTTTGTTACTTACATTTCACACACTTGTCTTCTTTTGCTGTGATCTGAGGCCCTACGCCGGACCCCCCGTCGGCGCTGGAAGCTTGCTCTTCGTCTGCTTGCCGACGGGGGGTGCGGGTGTCTCATCCATCTCAAATATATCTGCACGCATATCGATGGTGCCCGGTCTTCTTGGATACATCCCTAGACGGGGGGCCTCTGTCTTCCTTTTACCGGGACAACGACATGTCCACCCCATCTTCCGCTTTAAAAAGCGGAGGACGAGTCCCATGAGAAGGCCACACACCAGTATAAAACTGGTGATGGCCAACCCATACTCAGCGTCCACTGACAAATTTGTGAAATATATATTATTTACAGGTTTGGTTTTTTTTGATACCTAACGTAATATTAACCAATATTTATAATCGTTTATCTAGAAAAAAAAATTAAAAAATTAAAAAGAAAGAAAGTAAGAAAAATCCTTGTATCAATTTCTTCTATACAATTATAATCGTTTATCTGGAATAAAAAAAAGTAAGTAAAATCCTTGCATCAATTTCTTTTATACATTTTGATTTCATGCTTTGAAATATTCCTTTAAATTAGAAATCAAAGAGATCAATTGATAAATAAATATACAAATACTCAGTTTAAGATGGCATTTCTCACATGCAGCATGCAATTGATAAAATCATTTTTATAAAAAAAATGTTAGTTACATTAATTGACTTATTATATTTTATAAAACATGCTTCTGTTAAATATTGAGAGGAGGTGTGCTTGGAACGAATGTTTTATTAAATACTTAGTGTGAATAAAGAACACTATTAGATAGAGGGGTAAAACAAGGGGATAGTCTAAGTCCAACTTTATTTAACTGTTTTATAAATGACCTACACGACACTTTTGATCAGTCATGTGATCCACTCATACTCAAACACACACATATATCTAGTTTAAGCTTTGCAGATGACCTTGTTCTGCTTTCAGAGACTCATAGTGGTTTACAAAATACACTGAACAAACTGCACAATTATTGCTTAAATTGGAAATTATCTGTGAATACTACAAAAACAAAAGTTTTAACTTTTCAAAAAGTACATAAACCAACCTCTGTTTTATATTATGATAATCACCCTCTTGAAGAAGTAAAAGAATATAATTTTCTGGGAACAATAATTGACCATAAAGGAAGTTTACACAAAGGAATACAAGAACTGTCTAAGAAGGGCTTAAAAGTAATATTCTCCTTGAGAAAAATTTTCAACAACTTTACACAACTACCTGTAAATTTGTCTTGTAAATTATTTGACACTTTTGTTCGTCCTATTTTATGCTTTAATAGTGAAATTTGGTTTATGGATGATTATCTTCCTTCATACAGAGCAATGCTCCGAGCTATAAAGAATAACAGTTCATGTGATACACTCGCTCTACAAGAAAAATCAGTTTATGAAAAAGTACATACTAGATACTGTAAAACAGTTCTAGGACTCAATAAGACAGCATGCAATATTTCAACTTTGTGTGAACTAGGCAGACTTCCAGTTTCTTCTTTTATTAAAACTCAAGTCATGATGTACTTTGTACGGCTTAACTCTCAAAATGTAAACCCCTTGATTAAAGAATCATATAATTTTAATATATCGATGCATGAAGAAGGATTTTACTCCTGGCATACCCTTGCAATGTCTATATTTGAAGAAAATAATTTAAATAGCAATGACTACAACAAAAAAGATGAAAAGTTTGACAAAATTAGTTAAAAAGAAGTTGAAGAAAATTGTACTAGATAATTATAAAGAGAAAACTATGGAAAAAATATCTAAATTTACAGAAAATTCAAAACTATACTTGTACAGTAAAAAAAAACACAGTGTCGATATGGAAGAGTATCTTAAGCTTGAAAATAGTTTTAGGAATAGACAAATGCTAACTAAATTTCGAACAAGTGACCACTGCCTAATGATAGAAACTGGTAGACATAAAAAAATACCTCGAGAACAAAGATTATGTTCTTCATGTAATACTATTGATGATGAATCACATTTTTTTCTACAGTGTAGCTTGAATATACAAGCAAGGAATATACTTATAAAAGTTATTTTAGATAATTTTTCTTTATTCTACCTTAATTCACCTACTCTTAAACTTGAATATATACTAAGTCCAAAACTTTAAGTTTTACCGGCTGTTTGCACTTTTATAAAACAATCATTAGAATTGATAACTAAAAGTTCCACATCGGTGTAACATTTAGGGAATAAATTTCTATATGGATATTGTATATATAATTCATTGTTCTCATTGATTTTGTTTCTTTTTTGTATTGCTTGACCCATATGGGTGTAATATGCAATAAAGATTATTTATTATTTACTAAACTGCTGTTACGTATTCGTATACTGTTTTTTCATCGCTCTCATTGCCATTCTCATAGTTTATAATCGTCTCTAAATTTCAATCATGAATAATGTTTTTTTTCCTTTGTTAATATTTTAATACACACACACATGCTAAAATAAATATCGGAATGGCTAGTAATATGTAAAGATATATGAAGCGCCCATGCTTAGTGCCCCGGATGTCATCTGTTGAACTACCCCTGGTACCTCGGGTGTCCTCTGCTGAACTACCCCTGGCTTAGTACCTCGGGTGTCATCTGTCGAACTACCCCTGGCTTAGTACCTCGGGTGTCATCTGTTGAACTACCCCTGGCTTAGTACCCCGGGTGTCCTCTGTTGAACTACTCCTGGTCGTCATGCCCTCCGTGGTGCTGATGTCCTCAGTTGTACTCGTGATCATAGGCACTTGGGGTATGGACCCCCCCCCCCCTTTTCCATTTTTTTCTTGAAAACTTGAAAATATTTACCCTAGATGCGGGTGATTACATCAAAATATTTACAAATCGGGGGCATATAAAAATTAAATGGAAATGTGAAAAGGAAGAGGAATGTATAACAAATTTATTGATGTATGCATATCCCATGTTTTATTCTGATTTAGATAGATAGATAATCAAGCGAAGTTTGAGCGAGGTGAGGCGGATGACTAGAAAAGAGTTGCAAGCCTTCTCTCTTTATATGTATCAGTGGAAAACGGCTTTTTTAAAAACAGCTTGTAGAGACAAAAGAGTTGCATTTTTGATAACATATAGTGCATATTGGAATAAAAAAAGAGGAAAAAGATGACTTGAATCCTGATTTAAAAAGAAAAAAAATGGAAAAGAGGGGGGGGGGTCCATACCCCAAGTGCCTATGTTCGTGATAGGGGAACTGGGTGTTGTGTACTTTTCAAGGTATGGTCATTAAATCTAGTTGAGTGTATGCGGGAACTGTATAATGTTGACTGAGGGGTAATGATGATATAACAGAAAAGGGTATTATTGTCTTTCTCTGATGATATGTAGCGGTGTGGGGGGTGAAAGTGGTGATTGAATATGTGTGTGGGCTTGTCGTCAATAATTCCGGGGTAGATGAATGCAATGCAGGGTGGGTCGTCATCTTTTGGTATGCAAATGTCGATGGCGAGGACAAGGGGTTTGATAGGTCGGTTGACGTCGCAGTGTTTGAAGACTGCATGCGAGTTGAAGAGACATAGTAATCTGTAGAAATGGTGTGTTCACGAATGTCAGTATCTAAAGTGAATAAAACAATAATCTGAAAGCATCTCAATTCTTTTAAAAATAGTTGAGTCACAAAGTTCCAATGCAAAACGTAACACATTTAAAAAACGAACAAACCGACTTAACTCATAAAAAACATTATTAGATCAACAAATTAAAAAAAAAGAAAATTAACAAAAAGAAAATCAAGTTAAATATTAGGGGGACGGGGGTATAACGGAGTGGCAACAAAACAAAACTCAATACTGTATACAGGAAAATTTTCGCCCCCGTTTTATTTTCGCCCCTTTCGCCCTACGATCTTTTGGGCGAATTTAAAACGGGGCGAATTCAAAGAATACAGTAAAATTTCTTAAACAAAAACATGATTGGACGAATTTAAAACGGGGCAAAATTGTTTGCAAGTGTGAAAGGGCGAAAATAAGACGGGGCGAAAATAACCCTGTATACAGTATATCTGTAGAAATTCTCATATAAATAATGGATTTGTTTTACTTATTTTTTTTTTCAAGTTAAATTCATAAACAAGGAATATCGCATTTGATTTATCATTTTTCAAAATTTCTACAGATCAGTGCACAACACGAATGAACTCACGTTCTTCCACATCAAAACTCGTCCCCGATCGGGCCGATGTTGACAGCGTCGCCGATGAAGACATTTCTATACAAATACAGACAAAAAAAAAATTCCACTAATTTTATTTTTTCTTTTACCTTGGTAATAAATAAAAATATTTTACTCCTTTCTTCATACCTCCGCCAATGGTCTTTGCACGCCCCAGTTGGAAAATAGACTTGCAACCCATGCTGTAGACAAAGCGCGAATACATTTAATTGGCAGTAGGCGGAGTTTTCTCACGTTTTCAATTTTGTTTGATCATCAATTTTAATGAGGCACAGTACAGGTAGCTGTATCAAATTACGCTTTGTCATCATTTCACCCAAGTAACGGCGCAGATAGAAAACCTATGTCACTTTCACCTTCTCTCTCTTTTTTTTAGGATACGTCCCCCCTTTTATTCTCATAAATTGTAAGGTAGTCAATTACAGAGTTTTTAAGAAATTTTATAATTATACGTGAGTAAAACACATATTCGATAAATATATATTTTTTAACACTTAAATGATAGAGTACATCTCAATATCTGAAACGATTCATTCATTAAAAACAAGAGGCCCAAGGGCCTTGAATCGCTCTTCTGATAAATTGTACAATCTATCACTTCTATTTGAAGCCTCTAACCCTGAGTATCCTTAGACCCAAGTTGCATCAACTGACAAAGTTTGATGATTCTTAGCCAATTAGAACTGAAAATATTTTTAATAATAAAGCTATAAAAACCATAAGTACATCACAGTAACCTATATTAAGATTGAAGTTTTCTGAGGACTCAAGATGCATTAATAAACAAAGATTGAAGATTTTAAGCCAACAAGTATTTGAGATATTTAAAAGTAGGTCACTGTGACCTACTTTTTTGTCTACATTCTTTGAAAACCCGAGATTCCCGAAACCCATTCTCTTACAACCAAATATGCATCAACAAACAAATTTTAGTAATTCTAAACCAGTTATTACCATAGATACTTAAATAAAGCCATAAAATGTCAAAAAATTAGGTCACCATGACCAACTTTTTGGACATCATTCTCCGAAAACCCAAGATGCATCAACTTTCAAAGTTTGATGATTCTGAGCCAATAAGTACTGTAGACACTTAAAAAACCATAAAATGTTAAAAGTAGGTCACCGTGACCTACTTTTTGGTCGTCACTCTCCGAAAACCAAAGATGCATCATCTCACAAAGTTTGATGATTCTAAGTTAAAAAATACCCAATATATTTGTATAAAGCTATAAAATGTAAAAAGTAAGTCACTGTGACCTACTTTTTGGTTGTCACTCTCCAAAAATCCAAGACGCATCAACTCATAAAGTTTGATGATTCTAAGCCAATAATTACCATAGATATTTAAATAAAGCCATCAAATGTCAAAAGTAGGTCACCATGACCTACTTTTTAGACATCATTCTCCGAAAACCCAAGATACATCAACTTACAAAGTTTGATGATTCTAAGCCAATAAGTACTGTAGATACTTTAAAAAACCATAAAATGTTAAAAGTAGGTCACTGTGACCTCCTTTTTGGTTGTCACTCTCCGAAAACCTAAGAAGCATCATCTCACAAAATTTGATGATTCTAAGCCAATAAATACCTAATATATTTAAATAAAGCCATAAAATGCAAAAAGTAGGTCACTATGACCTACTTTTTGGTTGTCACTCTCCGAAAACCCAAGATGCATCAACTCATAAAAGTTTGATGATTCTAAGCCAATGATTACTATAGATATTTAAATAAAGCCAAAAAATGTCAAAAGTAGGTCACTATGACCTACTTTTTTATTCGTTATTCTCCGAAAACCAAAGATGCATCATCTCACAAAGTTTGATGATTCTAAGCCAAAAAATACCTAATATATTTAAATAAAGCCATAAAATGTAAAAAGTAGGTCACTATGACCTACTTTTTGGTTGTCACTCTCCAAAAACCCAAGATGAATCAACTCATAAAGTTTGATGATTCTAAGCCAATAATTACCATAGATATTTAAATAAAGCCATAAAATGTCAAAAGTAGGTCACCGTGACCTACTTTTTGTTCGTTACTCTCCGAAAACCCAAGATGCATCAACTCACAAAGTTTAATGATTCTAAGCCAAAAAATACCTAAGATACTAAAATATTAACATAAAATGTTGAAACTAGGTCATCGTGACCTATATTTTGGTTAAAAATTTTTAAAGTCACAAGATGCATCTGCTGACCAAGTTTGATGATCCTACGTCTAAAGGTAATCAAAATAAGCCTTTTAAACAATTCAAAAACAAATTCCTGCAAAATACAAAAAGTAGGTCACAGTGACCTACTTTTTCATAAAAATGTTTTAACGTCTCAAGATGCATCAATTTACAAGATTTGATGATTCTAAACCTCTCAGTGTCTGAAATAATTGGATTAATTTTTTAAAATAGAATTAGTCATAAAGTTCAAAAAGTAGGTCACAGTGACCTACTTTTAGGTTGACGTTGTTCAAGGACCCAAGATGCATCAACTGACAAAGTTTGATGATCATAGGCCTTAAAGTGCCCGAAATATGCCTTCAAATCAATTTGAAAACAAATGCTTACAAAATTTAAAAAGTAGGTCACCGTGACCTACTTTTGAGTAAACATGATGTGAAGTCCTGAGATGCATCAACTTACAAGATTTGATGATCCTAGTCCTAATAGTAAGCAAAATATAAACGTTTTCATTAATTGTAAATTTAGGTCAACTTTGAAGTGACCTTGAGACCACGCCCTTTGCCCCAGGGTCATGCCTTGAACAATTTTTAATCTTCAACATATCCTGATCATTGTATGTAAGTTTGGTGAAAATCTGCCTGGTGGTTCTGGAGAAGAAGATTTTTTTGCAACCAGTACTTTTGGTTTTGTTTTCCTGATTATCTCCCCTTGTTTTAGGGTCCCAACCCTTATTTTAGTATAAATGGTAGCCCTTGGGCCAAGGATACCCTGTGACAAATTTGACACAGATTGGCCAAAGGGTTCTTGAGTTATGACCCATATTCTGAAAAGTTAACGCACACCGCACGACGCACACCGCACAAATGGCCATAGCATTAGCTCTTTGAGCCTTTGGCTCAGAAGAGCTAAAAATATTTAACAAGAAAAATCCCCAATCCACTTAGTTACCTGTACAGGTAAATTTCTCGTCCGAGTCCAACATGATGATAGTCTTGACTCTGTCCTGACAGAATTTCTTATAGTTCTCTATTGGACAATTTCCTTTAATCCTGAGTTGTTCTATGGGGGACCATAACTGGATTTTCTCTATCCAACAGTTCACCTGTACAACTCTACCTGAAAACACACAGGCCTCCTCCCCAAGACAATCGGCAAAATCCAAGGAATATAAGCATTCATGAGATAGATCGCATCCATAGACGAAAGAAGTGGTCATAAACCATAAAATAATACGTAATGCCATTTTTTATCAATGCAAAATCGGAGGAAATAAAATCTCTTTTTTTAAATAATTACAACCGCTTATGACTGGGATGTATTTTATTTTATTGAAATAGGACATGAAAAACATTCAAACAATGATTACCTACTAAAACAGTTAACGTACCTCCTTAATTGATTCATTATCACCCGTATCAGAAAAAAAATATTTATTGTCTTTATCTAATGTTGTCTTTGGTATTCCCGCATTCTCCAATTAATTTATCAATTTGTGACTCGCGAGTTCTTTTGACCACACTGGGCGGGGTCCTGTATGACACAGCTTTACCATATTAGGTCATCTTTAACAATTTTACATTTTTCTAGAGGACCATAAATAACATTATAAACACCCTTAAAATCTTCATCCATACCAGCTGCACTGGTAGCTACTAAATGTATGATTCCTTCAGCATTTTTAAATCAAACCTAATTTCCTTTTTGAAAGATTCTGGGTTCTTTGGATGAGATGAAAGATTTTATTTCTTCATGAGCCTTAATAATGATACATCATGTCCACAGGCATTGTTAGATATGCTAAATATTACTGAAAATTATCTATGTTACATGTATAAGATACCCACTGAATACAATGAGATTTAGAGAGATAGAGAGAAATCAGGAGTCGCTTACACATAGAATAGTAGCTGATCTAGGATTCGGTCTTAATAAGTCCCCGACTTTAGTTTTATTCGTGTTGTGCAAAGTAAACTTTTAGCATTCCTTCGATAACTAAACAAAAAAATAAATTAAATACATATTAATCTTCGCTTTATAGGAAAATGGTTGAAGTACTGGGTGTTATGTAGCAATGACTATACCTTTGAACGTATTCGGTACTACGGTAAGAAAGGGGCATCAAACACAACAGTCGCTGAAGTGGGGGTTTATTTCCCAGTATATCCAAAACTTGGGGTAACTCTGTGCTGAGAAAACAAGGGTTGTAGTAGTAGTATACACGCCAACCTCAGTTGCAGTTTATTTTTCACAGAGTGAACACGTATTTTGTGATAGAATTCAACGAAGTTTTCCTACCACTCCTAGAACCCCGTAAACCTCGGGATGTGCACGCAAGAGATCTGCATCGTTCAAACTGGAGATACATACCATGCCGGGGTCTGCCCACTAGTTCGAAGGTTCATTAGTCCGAAGGCCCACTAGTCCGAAGGTTTATTAGTCCGAAGGCCCACTAGTCCGAAGGTTTATTAGTCCGAAGGCCCACTAGTCCGAAGGTTCATTAGTCCGAAGGCCCACTAGTCCGAAGGTTCTTTAGTCCGAAGGCCTACTAGTCCAAAGACCCACAAGTTCGATTGAAAAAAAAACAACAAACTTTATGTTTATAAAGATAAGTTAATTACAAATAAAAAGTTAAAGACTATAACAATGATTTGTTGACTTTTTGAAGATATTGCCATTTTTCCGTGAGATTGGTAAACGTTCAGTATTTGACAATTTAACATAGAAGTTATATTATCGTGGGTATGATTTTTTTTATTGAAAATCTTAATTCTACGTTAAATATATTTTTTTTTATTTGCATATGGATTTAGATATGAATGAAAAAAAAATGAACAAAAGTATTTTGGGGCCTGGGGTGTATTTCCGGGAAGAGGGGGGGGGGGGGTCCTGTCCACTTAAGCACCTACAGCTGTGTGGAGCAAGTGTCTTACCACAAGGCCACCATAGTCGATCAATGGTATAGAAAAAAAGAAATTGGAACATAGGAATATGCAGAAAGTAGGATGGAAGTTTCAAATTTTATTTATTAACTTATGTCGCAGTGTTTTGTAGCCTGAATTTCAAAAACCTCAAATGAACCTGAGTAGTAACCTGTTTAGGTACAAAATAGAAAACAATTGCAAAGCAGGCACGTAGCATCGTTTTTGAAAGTCAGGGGGGGGGGAGAAACCTGAGAAAAAAATCTTTACTTACCTGCCTGAAAAGTTTTAAACAAGCCAAGAAAAAAAAGGAAAATTAAATGTTGTCCAAATTCGAAAATCCTATTTGGGGGGGGGGGGGGG
>PRKT01000902.1:143140-186669 GCA_003671525.1 Saccostrea glomerata | reverse complement strand
AGTCAATGCCCTGATTAAAAAAATGCTGAAAGTGGAGTATTGAGTACTCATAAAACACATGGGAAATCTAAGGCCGCCATTGTTGTTATTGTTAAAAATTGTATGAAGTTTTTCCTTCTAGTTTTCATTGTAAAATTTATTTTCCTAAAATTGAACTTTAGAATTGATGTAAAAACATTGGGAATGATAATACAACCAAAGGTTTGTTACATAAAATGCAATATTAAGGCTGAATTTTGCCTGTGACAAGGCCCAAATTATTCTTGTTGACAGACTGGGCGCCATTGTTTTCACATAGGTAAATCTCACGTGAATTCACACCAAGCTGTGACTTTACTAATTATAGTAACATTACTTAATGTGTAATACAAATTATTGGCTATTACCGTATAAGTGGAAATTTTAGCGAGACGCAAATTTAGCGATTTGTCCTTAAAAACTGGTAATTTATTTTTAGCGAGATGTTATTTTAGCGATTTTAAAATGCACATTAGAGAAACTATTACAAATAAAACGCAATTAATTTTTAGCGATATCCAATTTTAGCGACCCTGACACCCTTGCTAATAATGCCAAAATTATATCCTCGCTAAAAATTCTACTTATACGGTATTTAGAGCTGAATTTTTTTTAGAAACAGGGGAAATCACAGAGCTTTTTAGGGTTGTTGTGTGTATACGTCAAAACTCGTCAACAGGGAAATGGGGCATAGCGTCAAATGGTGGCATCAGGGGGTAAAGGATGTAATGCATTAGGGGGAAAAGAGCTAGTATTGTTTCTTTTCCTGTATGCCACCTCTATCAAAACAAAATGTTATACACGTATTAACATAACCTATGACCGAATAGTACCCCGGTATTTACTTTACAATTAATTAAGTTCTGGAACCAACCCTCAGACGCCCTTAAAACAAATGATTCAAAACTGACAAAGGTAAAGGGTGTCAGAAGAATATAAAATAAAATGATAGTACAAACAAGCAAACAGTGTGCATGAAAATGTTGGCAAACACTAGAAAAAATACTAAGGTACTTTTTCAAACTCAACATGAATACTAAAGAGGTTTAAATGTTGCCGTATTGCACATACCAAAAGCTCTCCTGTCGTTAAAGGTTGGTTGCCTAGTAGTTATGTAGTATGTACAAGTTTTTCCCTCTATTTCTTCTAATTTAAGAAGCGAAAATGTCTCAAATCTTATAGTTGTCATGAAGTATTCCTGATCATTTTACTGATTACTTACAATTGTCCTATTTCTGAGGGTCATCTTCTGATGAGTGTGTTCTCTGCATTGTTCACAATTGAAGTTCCTGATTGACCTGTTACATATTGAAAATCCTCAATGAACATGATTATAGTTTTAATTTCCATTGCAATTATTGATTACGTTTATAAAAAAAAAACTAATTTAAAACCAATTTATTGTAACATAATACTTAGTAAAATATTTATGAAATATCAATGGAAAAAAAGGAATCATTATCTCCAGTTATCCTAAAATCACAAGTAAGCATTAATTATATCAATTCACATAAATGTAGAGCGATTCTAATTACACACCCATCCTGTGAAATAGTTATAGTAGCCCTATATCAATTTCAGTATTGTTTTAAATCAATTAAAACAAATGCCAAAAAAAAATCAAAAAAAAATCAAAGCAGACACTAAAAATCAAAGACAGAAAAAAGCACTGTTTTGAATGAACGTTTTTCAGTAATACAATGAATCTCCTACATATCAGATGAGATAAATTTACATACAATTATTTATTTGTTGTCAATTATCCCATTTATCATCATCTCAGCTCACTTTGCGATTGTAATACTGTCTACATGAACCGATAATTTACAGCTGATTTATGAACACACGATTGTTAAAATTTTCATTTCCCTTTCCAATATACATTGTCGGAACATACTTAGTTGGTTATGATATAAAATTCAATAATTAACACTTTCGATTTATTAAAGATTATCTAACAATATACGATCATTTACTAAATACTTCTCGCCCTCAAAAGAGTTAAAAAGACAGAGAAAATTCAAAATACATACAAGTGCAACTTAGGATTAATTGTTCCGATATATCTATTTTAATTTTGTGCACAATTGTTTTCAAAATTACATTAAAATCAATTTTCCTTAAACAAGAACCCAGTAATAGATGAATATTAATCGAATAAACTTACCTTTTCTCTTGTCAATCAGACAATCTTGTTGACATTAAGTGTTTCTTAGTCGCCATATTTTTTTTTTCATGAAAACAAACGTTGTAATGATCAGGATCAACGAAAGTTGATTTTCGGAACTCTCGAGAATTTAGAGTTCCGAATGTAAAACCTGAAACACAAAACACGGTGCGTCCATGAAAGCAACTTTTTTGGACACTTTTTTGGACAAATCGTCGTGTCCAAGTTTTGTTGGGTACTAACCTGCAAATACCCAATTAGAGTGTTTTAAGCATATTCAGCGACACTTCTTATTGGGTATACCCAATAAGCAAAAAGTACCCAATAAGTACAATCTTGGCATGAAAAATACCCAATAAATGCACTCTCGTAAACACGGACAGACAGACGGACGGACGACGGACAAAATGTGATCAGAAAAGCTCACTTGAGCCTTCGGCTCAGGTGAGCTAAAAACCCATAGTCGAATAACATTGTCAGTGTAAGCAAATTGATGCTTATAATTTAACTTGGTTTTGCTGCAAAGAAAATTAAAGAAAATAAACATCTTATAAAAAATTCAAGAAAAAATCAGAAAGAGAGATGTATTTTTATTCGATTTAGTTCTATGACAGCATGGTTAAATGAAATCACACTATGCAACAGTTGATGTAAATGATTTAGCAAGAAGGAAAAATATTGGTAGAGTTAGCATTTAAGAGAAAGTCAAATGACAGCACTATTTTATATGAAATATTGATATTATACTATGGAATAAAATATGTTGGTTTCCTGTAATCATGGTAATATTACCCTAAAAACAAGGGTTGGTCGGTAGATTATTATTATTATTTTTTTGGCTTAATAAGATCTCATAAATTGACAAAATAAACTTCCAAGTTTAAAACTTTTATTTTCACTTTCCATAATGCCTAAACATCCCGGACTGAACTAACCAGGTGTGATATTTACAGTGGACATCCATCATGGCTGTCTTGCGGTTGAAAACGAAGTTCCAAAAGTTGTGGGGGATTGCTATATGATATAATAATGAACATTACTTTCTATATTTAAAGTGAATGTTGACTACGTTGGCATATTTTATATCTCAAACATTGTATCAGCTGATTGATTAAACACAGAGTTGGCAGGAAAAAAAATCCACCGGCAGCAATACAAAAAACAAACGTTACTTTTTTAAAGTTCGTAATATTTTAGTTTGGATAAAAAAATGAAAGTGAAACCTGATCGATAAACAAGATAAATCTGTAAATTTGTTGCAAGTTTTGCTTCATTTGAACTTTGGTCGAAATTTTTTTACACGACCAGTCGGGCTACCATGAAACAAAATAAACTAGACCGGACCTAACTTTTACTAGTCTGAGTCGGTCGGACGTGCCTTAATGTTGAGCCCTGGGTGAAGATCTTTTGAAGATTTTTGTCAGCTCTGTTTTTGATTACCATGATCTTGATGTCGGTGTTTCGAAATTTTGTAATTTTGTAAAGTTTTAATCAAAAATAAATGTTATTGACTTGTGTCTTGACTTTTGCGAACAGTGATAAGGCTAAGCACTGTGCGTGTGAAAGAAGAAGGTACAGTTTCAATACAAAGTTAGCCCGATATTTTTCTAAAATATGAAAGTGATATAAGAAAACAAAATTCATTCTTTCTTAATCATAGAAATTCACTACAGCAAGAATATACAAATCGTTTTTCTTATATGACCTCCTTAATGCTAATTGTGAGGTCATTAACTTGTGCATTTTCCCGTATTCTCTTAAAAAGTTGCAGAAGACATCAATTCTCAGTGGGATTTTGTTTCAGAAAACATACTCTGCCACCGTCGCCCGGAAAGATTTTCAGATATGTGATTTTTCATAACAGTTTACATAATATATCCAAAAATTAAAGTGGGCGACGGTGGCAGGCACTATTTTCTAAAGGAAAATAAGCACAGAAATGAGTCATTTTGAGGCTTTTCTACATGAAACTTAGAAATGCACCAAATTAATGACGTCATACTACCAGAAAGGTCCTCATTCATGCCATATTTTTTCATGATTTATCATATTCATCTACTCAACTATTGTTAAAACCAATATTATAACTTTTTTTGACCATTCAATTTTTAGGGCACATTAAAACTCAAACTGTACCTTCTTCTTAAGTTAATGAAAAAGAGAAATTCTAAATATTGTTCTTTTTTCTCAAAAGCTGGAAAACCCTTGTGGATGTACTGGGAAACTGTTTATTACCATTGTGTTCTACAATAATTTATCAACACAATCACATATGGCATGTACGTTTTTTAATGTTTTCTTTTATCTCTTGTCCAAAGCATATCTTATATCCCCTTGGTCTAATGTGGCTCATACTTAATCACAGAGTGCCACTGTTTAATTGATGTGTAGTAACCTTGATCGACGTTTCAAGGTCAAGGATCAAAGAAGGCATATCTGTTGAAAATCTTTGTTTAGTACATAATTTCTTTCCATTAAGTCCCATCAACCTTAAACTTCACCAACTGACTTAGGGTATGGAACATTTGATATTTTTCTAAGATTTTGATAAAGGTTGATTTTAAAAGATTATATGAAACATTCATGATTTTTTGCCGTTTTTTTTAAAGAGGGTATGGATTGGTACACAAAATTTCTCTTCAAAATCAACACTTACCAGCTACCTTACCATTTTAGCACACCTGAGCTGCAACATAAGTGAACATATCAGATCACCTGTTGTCCTTCGTTCCTCTGTCTGTCCGTCCGTACGTAAATTGTTCACAATTTCAACTTCTCAAGATGCACTTGGTAGAAAACATCATTGTTGGAAGAGGGAATTAAATTGTTAAAATGGAGGTCCAATTCCCTTTGGAAGCGGAGTTAATCAAGATAAAAGGAAAATAAGCTTGGGTCATTTAAAAATTATTTTCTTAAGAACCATTGGGTCAGAGAAGCTGACCAATATGGAATCCAAAAGAACGAGGGCGCTTTTGATTGGCATTCGGCAGGAATCTAGTCTGGGCGTAGTTCAAAAGTGAAAATTTTATTGACATGTCACATGGAATTTAATTTATCGGGTTCCTGTGCTACAGGAACGGAAAATATTTTCCCGAAATTGAGCTTTGAATTGCTAAAAAATAACTTGAAAATAGGCCATTTCAGACATTTATTACAAAATGGTACATTTTTAAACACGTTTTTCTGAAAATTTTCTATGTCTGGGTCTTCTCTCCATGATTTTGAAAGGTTATTTGTGTGTATTTTAATTCCAATAAACGAATACACTTTTTTAAAAAATGGAGAGAAGACCCAGAGACCACGAAAAATTAACTTTTCCCCAAAAAATCCAAACGTTTCAATGTGGTGCTTCTTTGTCCTTTTAAAAACATTTGTTCGTGTGTAGCGGTGATAGCTCAGTATATACGGCTACCTGTTCAGTGCACTCGCTGCTAAAAGTTTTTGGTTCGAGCCTGGCATGGGGCGTTAATTTTTTTATTCAGGCAAACAACCATTTATTTTGTCCATTTCGTTTTATGTACTGATGTATTAAAATTTTGAATTAGATAAATTTTGGTTCTCAAGCAAAATCAGTTATAATCTTCTATTCTATAATGTACATGTACGCGTATCATGCATCTATGCATTAAATATTTTAGATTTCATTTTTTGTGAAACATTACTATGTTATAGTACCCCCTAGAAAAAAATGGACATAAATTATACAATTTCACAATGTCTTTCAAGCTAAATGAAAACAAAAACACTATGGACGTGTTTGTAAAATCTGACCAGCTATGTTCAGCCAACCAAATCATGGACATTAAAACCATAAATGTTTCGTACAAATGATTCCTGCAGATCGCCCGCCAAATGCGCCCATCTTCTTTACATTTAAATATATAGGGAAACAAGTAGAGCTTTTCAAAAAAGCTTACCGTCTTTAGCAACAATTTTAAACAGTAAACAGATCTATACTTAACAGGCCGTATAATTCTTTTAAATTTCTTGATTTTGTATTTCTAAATTAGCTTTTTACGGGCATTAGCCCTACCACGGTTGTCGCTCGGTCATCTCCGTAAACTTTGACTGGCCGAGAGCTTTCGGCAAACCTCGGCTTATTCCCATTCACTCTTCAAACAATAAAGGGGAAAAGAATAATAGCAAATTGTAAAGCCTGTAAGCAATAACTATCAAATTTTATTTATAATGAAAATAAAGAGACCTTTTTATTTATTGCTATAAAAAATATCATGTCATTTATAAATAATTATTGCTGATTTGTTGTTCGTTTTGTCATTTTTTTAAGATTGGAAATCTTGCAAAATTGTTAATCGTACGAAAAATAGATCATCAGAAAATTATCTCCCTTGCCTTGAACAGCATTTCAACCAATGAAATAATTGAAAATTTTCTCATCATGCAATTTCTACCAATCACAAAAGAGAGGAAGTGCATAGTCCGAAGACTGTAAAAAACTTCAACTATACTATACCGTCTTCCAAGGAAGACGGTGAAAATCTTCTCCGGGCCACTGTTTCAGAAAAGCTGAAAGCTATTGTAACGTTCTTACAATGTACAAATGATAAGTGATTGAGTTCGCTTAGGTTTCCTTCCTAAGAATCACGTTTATAATTTAAAATAAACAAACTTTAATAGCAATGGCACTTAAACAAGAAACTGACTGAAATTCACTATATATACTTTTTCCTTGGTCCTATCTGGATAATGATTAGCGAACGAAATAAAAACGAGCTGTAACAAAAGAATCACCAATAATTTATCAAACCAATGATCAAATAAAAAACCTATCTCTGTAGCTGCAGACTGATTGGTATAACGAGCAATTCTTCTGTTTCCCGACACAGTCTGCAACTACCTAAACACACCCTATAAAAATCACAAAGTCACAGATACATCTAAAGACAGACAAACACAAGCTAAAGTCACCAAGACACGATAGCTATCAACAGGACACGACTTTTGGTTAGACACAAGCTAAAGTCACTGAGACACCATAGCTAGTCACAAAGACACTAGGGAACGGGGTCCCTGGGCTGAGTGGTCTAACTAACAATTCTGTTGTTTCCCGACACAGCCCAGGTACCCTTCTCAAGTCACCTAACTCCAACAAAGAGTTACACCAAAAGTAAACGAAACAAGATTGATCCCTGTTTTTATACTATTTCTCCTATGCCTAATTGCTACTCATTGGTTAATAAATTCTAATGATTTGATTGGCTAAAATGTCAACTCTGATTGGCTACACATAATATGATTTGACTGGATGATTTAAAAACCTATTTCAATCCACTTAACTAATTCTGATTCATTACACTATGTAGAAGCAACCTGCGGTAATGTAGATTCTAAATTGTTAAATTCACGACTCCTAAGGTAGGGAAGGCCAACAACAGGGAATGCGAGTTTTACATTGAAACATATAGGATTTTTTAAAAAGTTTTCTCAAGAACCATTGGGCCAGAAAAGCTGAAACTTATCTGGAAGCATTCTGAGGTACAGTAAATTCTAAAATGTTTTAATCATGATCAAGCTTGAATAGGGCGGGGCCACAATAGGGAATCAAAGTTTTACATTGAAATTCATGTAGGGAAAACCTTTTTAAAAAATCTCAAGAACCACTGGGCCAAAAAAAACCATACCTTATATGAAGTATTCTGGGATAGATTTTAAATTCTAAATTGTAAAACCCATGACCAAGGGGAGAGGGGGGGGGGGCTGGACCACAATAGAGAATTCAAGTTTTACATGAAACTATAAAGGAAACGTCTTTAAAAGTCGATTTTATAGTGTAGATTTTACCTTTTTCAAATTATGACCCGTTGGGTAGGGTGGGGTCAGAAAAGGTATAACAAAGGGGGGATCTGGTTGAGTAGCATGGCAAATTTTACTCAGGTGAGCGATATGCCCATGGGCCTCTTGTCATTGTTGTTGAAAGCGGGCCGGGACCCTTTGAGATGACCTCAATCTCAATGAAATTTAGATACTAGTATTATGAATTAAATTCACTTACTCAGTGACTCCACAAACTCTATTCCATTTCACTCATCTTTTTATCCTAAGCCGTTTCTACATATTCATTTCTTCGGAATTTACTGGTCTTTTTTTCATGGATATCTACATTTTTCTTTAACCGCATATGGAGTTTATATTTCTTTGATGATTCGATACCAAGTAGTCTGCTCTATCTATGAACAATATCTAAACGAGGTAAATTATTGACAAACAAGTTAATGAAACACAAATTTCAACAGTCTCATCATTTCTTAAGTTCTATTGTCGACACAATGACCTTGTCAGGAAATACACTTTATTATAGAGTCAAATGCAGACTTACGTTTTTCATACCGGCTATAATCCATTATTTATACACTGAATTAGCGACGGATTTTTCTGTTATTTCCCGATCATGATAATTAGCACACGGCCAGTGTGACCGGTCGGCAGGAGATGCTAACTTTTGTATGGCACATGGCCTAGAGACCATAAACTGAGAACAGATTTAAGTCAAAATTTTGATTTTGAATAACTTGTGATTTGTAATTTGTAATACATAGCTTCTTAAAAATTGCAGGTTTGTATAATATTCCAATTTAACATATTGTAAAAATTTTGTTCCAAATTATTACAAAAGTTATATTTAATTTTAAATTTTGACTTAAGGTCTTTCCACCCTAACAATCGTTGTGGTTCAAAGTACAAAAACTGCTTTAATTTTCATTAAATGTACTTTAATTTTTTCAATTATTGGAAAAAATGTACAGGTCGCCATATATTTTTTTTAAGACGGAAGACATAAATAAACAGAAGAATATATGACCAAAAAACCCGCATATTTTTCAAAAATAGTTTTATGAAAATATATGTAAAAAAAAAAACTCCGGATAACATGAATTATTCCGATACTGAATATTCATAAATACTTCCTATAATAAGATACTTTGAATTGTGAATATTAGGGAAACTATTTTATATTAGAAGTACAATAAAGTAAATGCCTGCATGAAGAGACCTGAGAAGGAGCTATAAATTCTTTTACCTTATAATATTCATCAGTACACCTATTAAAAAGCATTCCACCTAAAGATAGAGTTCTATCAGGTATTGATATTAACTTAAACAGTTTCTGCATAACCTAAGACATCATAGTAGGGTGAAATTATTTTTAGTCTATTCTCAGTTAATGGTCTGATCCCATATCTGATGTTTTGGTGGTCTGTGTTTGCTCTGCTCCTATTTGGTATTGTTTTATCGAATTTGATCTTGAATAATGCTCATAACATCCATATGTTTCATTCTCTCTCTTTTTCACTCTTTTATTTATCATATTGATTTAAGACAATAAATTTCATAACTGGTTTAAAATCAGGTTTATTTGAGAATCATCAGAAAGAAATTAAATTTTATCAATGCATTCATCATTGGCATTACATATACAGAGGAATATCTAATTATGTTTGTTACAAAATCTCCTGGCTTTTTTTGATAAAATATTTTTTTTTTACATTTAAATAGAAATTTTGCATTTAAAGTGAAACCCCCAAAATCAAATTGCAATTGAAATATGAATGGCAAAAATAATAATAATAATAATAATAGCAAAAAGAAAAACCCAATCTATTACATGTTTACAAACATTTATGGAAAAAATAACTGTCTCATGCCTGATAATACCAGGCACAAAATTTGGTAAGAAACAAATTTGTAGTTTAACAAAAAAACAAAACCAATACATGTATGTAATTCAAAAAGGACTACCACGAGTCCTAATAATTACAGACAGCATTACAAAAATTCCCTAAAAGCTTCTTCTATCCTTTAGTTGCATAAATTGCAATAAAGTTTTGTTACAACGCGAAATGTGATAGCAACGCGAAATGTAATAAACATTGATTATTACATTTTGCGTGCCTCATTTCCTATATACCTCTTAAAATAAGCCAAACGTTTTGTGTAATTGATTTACAACTTTTTTTTACAAATTAATTAAAAGAATAAAGAAAAGAATGTTTTAAACCAGAAGTCTCTGTTGAGACTGTAGCTCTACTGGTTTTTACTTTTAACAAAGGATGAGAAAAGTAGCCATTGCCATCAAACCAAAACTGTATAAGGAGTAGCGTTTTAAAGGAATTTCATGGCCATTTCTATTTTTAGTAAATATGGCAACACTGTTCATTGAAATCAAAATCCAATACACTATTTTATGTATCTTAGTCTAGTTTACTTGCGTGCCAAGTTATACTGAAAGCAGATCAAAACTGCAGGAGGAGTAGCAGTTTAAAGGAATTTAACAGAAAATTCTATTTTAGTAACCATGGCAACACCGTTCATCAAAAACAAAATCCGATGCAATATTTTATGTATCTTTGTGTAGTCTACTTGTGTTCCAAGTAATACTGAAATCAGATCAAAAGTGCAGGAGTAGTACCATTTTAAAGGAATTTCACAGAAAATTTTATTTTTAGTAACCATGACACCAACGTTCATTGAAATAAAAAACCGATTTACAGAATTTTGTATCTTAGTGTAGTCTACTTGTGTGCCAAGCCATATTAGAATCAGTCCAAAACTGTAGTAGGAGTAGCGTTGTGAAAAAAATTTTTACAGACAGACGGACAGACAGACAGTTAGACTAACAAACAGACAGACAGACAGAGAGATGGACGACGGACACCTTACTATCGCATAAGCTCTTCTGGTCTCTGACCAGTAGAGCTTAAAATATAGCATGGTACCTATAAGTTTGTGGCATATTACAAATCATTTTCAGCAGGTATAAAATCATTCAAACTCCGAATATATAAAATTTATAATGGTGAGCTATAAAGAACACTAAAAGGTCAATGGATACTCAAAAGGTATGTTTCATGAACAAAAGCTCTTGTGCGATGTTGATTTAATATTTATTTTTTTATGACAAAATTAGAATAATTTTATAGAAAGTTTTATTGAGTACAACTAATTTTTTTTTTTTACAAAAAGATAAATGTTAATAAATTTAGTATTCAAAGATATTAAATACAAATTAAGATCGCGTGAAAAAGTATGGAATATTTTAAAGAGAATTTTCAAAATGAAAATTCAGTGCTGTTCCTAAACTATCTTAAATGTTCTTGAATATCCTTTTTCCCTAATATACAAAAAAAAGCATGAACAAAAATTATGTGTAAAAAAAGATTGGTAAATGTTAATACATTCAGTAAATTTGAAGCAATATCCTTTTTGAAAAGTATAGTATAAATTACTAAGAATTCTAATAACGTTCTGTATCATTTATAAAGCAAAACATTTGTACTCTCTCCAAATGGCAACACATCACAAAAATCAAATATTTAATTTACAAAACATTAGATTCAAATTACAAAATTAAAGTGTTAAGAGTTCATTAAATCTTTTGCTTTACTTTTAAAATATGTTTCTGTAAAATTCTTAACAAAAAAAAAAGAAATTGTAATATTTAACTAAATGGGCATAATAAATCAATATTGGACCTGTCAGTGAGATACTGGATCGCTTAGGTTACAAAATGGACAGGGTCAGCTACATGTAGTTCTCATTTGCATTTATTTGTTTGTGTATTGACAGTGAAATACACGAAAAGGTATAACAAAACATTTACCAACTGTTTCTACGAGCACAATGGGTTTTGCTGACCACTCGAACCAAAATGCTTTTCTTGGGCTTTAAGGCCTTGGGCGAACATTTTGAATCTTTTGTCAAACAAAACGCATGTTCTCACGCGCCCAGTTTAGTTACGATATGTTTAATATAATTATATGTAATTTTATTTATAAACATTTGTTGAAATAATTCTTAAATGCAGAATATGTAAACATATAATACGAATATAATTGGAATGAATGGCTCACAAAAAGAGTAAAATTGCGAGATGAAAAAAAATTACCAAACAAAATCAATACACAGAATTTTCAAATTACGCCAATTTCAGATTTTTTTTTACTGAAAATACGATGATTATCAGTCTGCTTATCATTAAAAAAGAAGTATATATAAACTTCTGACCCCTTTCTGCCTCTAAAAATGACATGTTTTAACAGTTCTCAAATTGATCATCCTTTAAATGCTACACCATTATTATAAATCACATTTGCAATCTACAATATGAATATTTCCTTATCCCGTACAGATACATTAGAAATAATCTAATTCATAATTAGCAAGAAATATATGCAAATAATTTTTAAAAGAAAAACACTTAAAATGCTAAAATAATTCGAAAGTCTTGTGTTACATTTCTTCAGGAAACCTTCGTCATTACTAATCTTGAAAAAAAAAAAGTAAAATCTAAACTCAATTAACATGTAACAGAATTATATAAATATAACATATGAGCCGTCCCATGCGAAAGGGGCCTTTATTGGTATTACGTCATAATTGAGAAAAAACGTCGCCAAAAATTAACGTCATAGTTTGCAAAGATTAATTTGACGTCTGCAGAAATAAGAAGAAAGAATGAAAATGAGAATGCCACAGTGTCAGTGATGGACTTTTTAGAGGTAATATTAATAATTAGAAAATGAAACTTTGTTTATAGTTTAATTACAGAAAGATATTTTGCTGAAAATATTTAATTACTAGCTGAATAAATTCCTGGATCCCCACCTGTGACATAATAAATTTGCGAAGCAATGCGGTAATATTTACATTCAAATAAAAGATCGTACTACAGCTGTACAGTGCTATTTACCGTAAATAACATTATCAGATACATGTATGCATAAATAAGCCTACATGTAATTGTATAAATATAAACTGACTTGAATAAAATTATCACTTTATTATAATTTCGGGTTCTACTGCATACAATCTACATACTAGTATTTTATAGATATATTTATATCTAGATAGCCATTGCCTTTGATTAAATTGTTTAATAAATAGCCAAATAATTTATTTTTCAAATAGAAATAATTATTTCCCTGTCCTGTTTAATTTTTTTTGAGGGGGAGGGGGGCAAAATTCTAAACCAACTAAAATTAGGGAGGGTATCATTTTGTAAACACACATATACTGTTTCTTTATCCCTCTCTCATTTTAATTTCAACAAAATCAATATTTTTCAACAGATTATTGATGAGCTTCACAGGGAATATTTCCCTTCTGCACAAACAAGTTTGCTTGACCGTGATAGTTCGGATGTTGAGGAATATTCATCTGACAGTGAGAGTGATGATATGAACAAAAATGATATTCATGACAGATGTCAGCTTTATGCCTGCCAAACTAATACGACAGAAAGCAAGCCTGGAGATGTCTCAATGTCTGATTTGGAACAAATAGTTAGAGAAAAGGTTAATGATGGTTGCCATTGTCAAATGCAATGTATTTCAAACTTAAGTTTTGAGGAGATTTTGGGGCACATATGTTGCATGAAAGAACTTTCAAATGAGGTGAGAGATATGTATCTTATGGGGAAGCTGAAATGTAGTGGTACCGGGGATGATTCTGGTAAAAAAATCAAAAGACAAAGATATCATTACAACTTTGATGACAGAGAGATTTGTAAAGACGCATTTCTTTTCATTCATGCCATTGGGGAAAAATACCTCAAAAACTTAGTAAGACACATGAAAACCAACGGCATCAATCCACGGATACACGGGAATACTGGGAAAACACCACACAATGCCCTGAAATATGACGATACACAGTATGTTGTAAGCTTTATTCAGAGATATGCTGAGGAACACGGTCTTCCGATGCCAGCAGCTCCAAGAGGTAGGGATGCTGAACCAACGATTTTCTTACCTTGCTCTCTCACCAGGAAGGATCTGCACGCAAGTTATTCTGAAGCATGCAGCACTTCAGATTTACGATGTGTGAAGTTGTCCTCTTTTTATGCCATATGGTCTTCGTGCCTGCCCAGCATCCAGATCGCCACACCGAGGACAGATGTATGTAGTACATGTGAGCATCATAGAGTTAAAATCATGTATGCACACACTGAAAATGAAAAGCTTGATGCCACACGGCTATTCACAGAGCATCTCAATAAAGCAGAAAGAGAACATAAACATTACATTAAATGCATCGAAGAAGCAAGGATAGAACACCGGAATTTATTCCTAGAAAATGCTCCACATATAGCTTGTTCCACAGAATATGTAAAGGTTCATTACACGTTTGATTTCGCTCAAAATGTAACTGTTCCACACCATTCTAGGCAAGTTGGACCTCTTTTCTTTGAAACACCAAGAAAAATACACATATTTGGAATTTGTATGGAAGGATCCAGTACCCAGTACAACTACCTCCTTGATAAGGACCAGACAATAGGGAAAGATGGCAAGAGTACACATGGACCAAATACCGTTTTGAGTATCCTCCACCATCATTTTCAAGAGTTTGGGTTAGGGGAGAAATCTGCAGTACTACATTGTGACAATTGCGGAGGTATATTCTCTTACACCTTAATTTTATATGTTTGCTTCTATTATTTTTTTTTCAAAAATCTGTGTGAAATTACTAAAGGAATCACTGTCTAGTTAGTATAGTATGCCAGTGCATCACTGGTTAGTAATAAAAGTGTAGATTTAGATTTTAAAGATGTAGACTAATTTATTTAATGTACACGAGGACTTCCATGCCAATTTCAATAGTCCTCGAAAAATGACTTCAAACAAAGAGAGCCGAACGAGATTTACATGAATTTGGCCTCCTTAGCTCAGAACTAACCTATCAATCTGCCTCATTTACATTCCAGTAGAATTATTTAGAAATAAATTCCACTAGCTTTGAAAGAATTAACACAAAGAAAGAAATTATACGTATCAGTTTTTAATTTAATTTGATTTATTTTAGGACAGAACAAAAACAGATACACCATAGGATACTTGCTTTGGCGAGTCATGGTTGGACTACACTGGGCCATTGAGTTAAACATGCAAGTTCCTGGACACACCAAATGCCAAGTTGATGCAGGCTTTGCGCAGATCAAAAAGAAATATCGAAGGTAATTTGAGTTACTTATTTAAAAAAAAAGTTTTTTGAATATAGACTAGATGCGTTATTTTTTTTAATATAGACTAGATGTGTTTTTTTTTTAAATATAGACTAGATGGTTATATGAATCACGACTCATTTTCAAACCATTTTAGGGCAGATTGTGACACAATAGAGCATCTCGCTGAAGTAGTTAACAAATCTTCTCATGGCAATAAAGCTGTAATCGTACAGGACAGGAACCTGGCTTATTACAACTGGAAGGAGTTTGTAAAAAATCACTTCAAACCAATAACAGGAATAAGAAAATTCCACCATTTTCGGATTTCAGCTTTACAACCAGGAGTTGTCTTTTGCAAAACAGATGTAGAAAGCCAAGAGGTCCCTATTGCCTTAACAGATAAAGATGCGCCTGGGGATTTTCCACAGAAAATATTACCGGGAGGTTTAAGCAGAGAAAGGCAGACATATTTGTTTAAACATATCAGGCCATATGTCAGACCAGAGTTCAGTTTTGTTACATGCCCCCCATTGTTAAACGAAGAGTGACGCTTGGAGGTTCCTCGACGTCACTTTTTCTGCGACGTCACTATGAAGTCAACGTCAAAGTTGTCATTTTGAGAGTTAATAAATTTGTTCATAATTCATACATTTTTTGGAGTTTCTGATTCAAACTTTGGAATTTTGTATTTTAGAAGAAGTACTATTAAAATCACTCAAAAACCAAATTTTGATAAAAATGACCTTAAGGGCCCTTTTTGCATGGGACGGCTCATATATGAAACATAAAACAAAAAAAAATATCATTAGTAAAATATACAATGGATTTATTTTTAAAGACATGAACAATATTGATTTTTTAAGACATATGACTCTCCTGGATATACGATATTTACATAAATTGTACAGTATACAAAATATCTTTATATAAGTTTTAAAGTATGACATGAGTAGCATTTATGTAATAACGTCATACTTTGTTTTTATATCTAATGCTCAATTAATAAACGTAACTTCATTAAATAACCAAGTATCGTTTTTTTAAATCAAGTGTAAAATTCTTGCTTTCCCTAGGTTATGAAATGCCATAGTGTACATAACTAACCAATACCAGTATTTTTGTGCCTAGTTTACTCTTAAAATACATGAAAACTGAGGACCTTCTGGGATCTTCAATCCCTGGTCCCCCACCAGGCCTTCGCCCTAAATACAATGCAATATCAGACCCCATGTCAGAACGGAGATATATCCTGCATTAAAGACAGATGATACAAACACAAAAAAATGCCTGGATTGATATACATGTATACTAATCAAAATTTCTAAGTCCCCAGGTACGTTTTTGCTTCACACTGCTTTTATATTAAATTATTTAGACAATATAAATAAATAAGTATACAGAATAAAAAGAAGCAAAGCAATTCTTTTTCACTTTATCTAATTTTATTGATAGGCTTTAACACAAAATGCAGAAACGTAAAGGCACCCTAGAATTCAAAATTCGCAACGTCTAATTCTGTATTAATCCTTCTTTAAAACGAATTAAGAGCAAGACAAACAGTTCATACTATTAAAAAAAATCTTTATGGAGGATTATTCCATGTATTGCAAGGTCATACTCTATAGTTACACTAAATTCTGCTGCAGGAAAAGCTCTAACTCTCCGGTCCATCTTGTCCCATTCATGTTCTATAGGGTTGAGATGTGGATGATATTGAAGCTTACCGAAAATGTTTGTACTCGACAATATTAAGCCTATAGTACATCAAGCCTCCTTACACTAATTCCCCACTCTTCCAGTTTGTTTCTAATAAGTTTGATAATTAAGGAAACCTCATTTAATCTTTAATGAGTGCAGAGCAATTTCACGCGCAGTTAGGTTCTTTCCACAATAGTGAGTAGTTCTTATGCAGTAGCCCTATTGATGTGTCGTTGCAGTTCGTGTATACGCCTTGACCATGGGCACTTCCGGTTCCGGTTTCAGTGAATTTCCGGAAAAACACTTGGATGGTTTAGTGGTATTTGTTGAAAATTTAGCGATTTTTAATGATTGTAAGGAATTTAAGTAAGCTTTGTTCAACTTTTTGACGATATTTTTAAAGGTTTTAATTAAAATAAACAAATACAGAGGAAGGAAATACAACTCTCCTCTACTATCAGAAGCTTGGGCCTTGTCAACTTCACTTGCACATTATTGCACGGACATACACGGCATTTTAATCAAGCTTTTTTCTGTTTTTCGTGAACAGCTAAAGATGGAGAACACATGGAAATTTAAATAAATAAAAGATACACCCGAAAACATATGAAACTCGCACTTCATGCTTTTTAACAAAATTGGTCACGGTCGAGTAATTACACATTCGATTACAACTTTTTTGGCGTAACAGGTAAGCATTAAAAACTAAAGGCAAAATTGTAAGCAACTTGTAAATTGATTTTAAGGTTTTTAAATATTTAAAATAATAAAAGTGGGGACTTAGAAATTTGACAAGTATATATTTTTTCATTGAAAATGATGCAAATAAAAAATTTCTATAATATAGAGAATTTGCAAACCTTCTGTGATTTTCAAAATTCTGCTTCTCTGAAATCATCCTTATTTATCTATACAAATATTTTTCTTTGCAAATCCAATTTGTGTGAAAATATGAATAAAAAATTAAAAGCTACGCGGTGAAAGTTATTCATTTTACTCATTTAAACATGACTTTAGTTGTTATTTTCATATTTTTTGAAAACAGTTTGTTTGTATCACCTGTCCTTAATTCAAAAACTTTCCTTTGCATCAATACAGAAACACATTCCTTGTTTGTATCATCTGTTACTTAGCGATTATCAATATTCAGTATAACAATGAAAAATAATAGGATTTCAGTGAATAGGCAGATCATGTTTTTTCTAATCAAAGTAAACATTTTGACTTAAAACAAGAGAGTTATAAGTCTTTCATGTGATTTAAGTCTTTTTTTAGTGTTCTTTATGTTTGAGATTTAATGTCAATCCTCTAATTTCCACTGTATTAAATAGTTCACTTGTCAAACTCACTAAGACTCAAAATTGCGTTTTCTTTTTTCATGTTAACCCAATCATTAGGGACTTTTGGAAGACTTAGTCCATGATGATCAGCAAGGGTTTTCCCATGTTTTCCAATGAACCAAGACCAATATTTTGATATTTCCGAGGAAGGAGTTATTTCCCAGTTTGGCAAATAATCCTTGTAGTTCTTGTACGGGTGATAAACCTCCGAAGAATTTTTGTTAGAACATTTACACCAGTTGCCACAACTTACCTTCCTATCACTCTTAACGAGAAAGTTGCAAGTTTCTAATTGAAGTTCCATGCTATGTTTTTGAAAATAACCATTGATCCCTGGTGGACGATGTTGTATACAGCTATGGTCATGATTGTCGTACCTGGATGCTGTTAAGCAGGGTTCCATGCACCAAGGACACGTTTGTGGACAGCCCCACAACTTATCCATTATGACCTGATATGGAGTAGGATCTTTCCAAGATACTGATGTTATATCTTTTTTTTCAAAATCTGAAAATAGCTCGCGTTGAACTTCGTCAATTTGCTCTTTGATTAATGACGATAAAACATCAAAGTTGCACATACCTATATATTCGATGGAATGAAATGGTTCTGCGGAAATATTAAAACAATGTTCTTTTACATTCTCTAGAAATTTCATTATCCATTCTGCAACCGACTGCGGCGGATTAGGTGAACATGACGCCTTCCCAACAGATGATTTTATTTCCCTTATATTTTTTTCCAACACCTCAATTGCAGTGCAATTGAAACGCGTATTTCCATTTACATTCCGGATGCTAAAGTACGTCTTTGTGAATTCAATAATCCACTTTCTTGCATATGTCTTAGAACAGGTTACGTACTGCATGAACTTTTCAAATTCATCCTTTTCTGCTAAATCCTGTAGGATAGCCTTAATTAAAGGATACTTTCTGTACTCAAAACAATGATTTACCTCCTTTGAAATATAAAGAGAAAGTTCTGTCTCAACTTTTTCCTTTATTAAGGGCTTCATCTCCGAACAGAAAATATTTGACACAATCTCTTCATTTGTTTTTGCAGTACAGATACCAATAAAAAAGCATTTGTTTCCTGGCGGCTACTCTCTATTTTCAAATGAATGCTTAAATTGAAGGCTTGAATCATTTTAGTAAAATAATGCACAGAAAATCTTGCAACATGAAGAACGACTGTAATTTCTAGCAGGGGAGTCATTGTATATCTAGGTTTTACAGAGTCTCTGAAATGATCTTGGAATGCATCAGTGCAATATTTCAGGATCTTTCTGAAAATCGAAGGATCATATTTGTGATTTTTCGGTAGATATTTGAGGTATGCATCAATTTTTTTAAATATAGTATTGATAAAGTTGTAAACTTGTTTTATGAATGATTGTTTCCATGTTAATTCCATCATCTTCCCCCAACTGGCATGAATTGTAATATGCTCTTGTTTGATATCTTCAATCCTCATTGTATTCTCAAGTACAATTGATTTTCCCCAATCTTGAATTTGCCGTTCCTTTAAACCCTCTTCAACTAGAATTGCATGCTTTTTGAACGTATCGTTGAGCATGCTGACAATTTGACTTCTCATCTCATGTAAATCTTTCTCTTCATTATCCAGAACAATATCATCAACCCAATCTTTCCAAGCCGTATCAAACTGCTTTGAAATTTCTCTTTCTAAAGGTTTTTCCTTTCTCCCCTTTAGTGTTTTTGCAAATTCAGTAGCCTTTCTATGAATTTCTTTCTTAATTTTTTGAATGCAGTCATCATTTTCAATGAAGGCTTCGCATTTTTCTTTTTCAATATTTAGGTTTTGTTTTATGTCACAGATTATTGCAAGGGAAGTGGATTCAATTTCAGCAAATTTTCGACCTCTCCAGTGCGCCATATGCTCAGCTAAATCTGATTCTTTAAAGAATTGATCTAATTCCTCAGTAATTGCTTTTGTTTTGGAATTAATGCTCTTAGAAAACTCTTCATATATTCTCTTGACATTTTTTTCAAGCTCATCGGAATGAGTACATTTCTTAAGAGTTGGTAGAATACCTTCATTCAACCATTTTAATTTCAGCTCTTCAAGTTGCCAGGTTAGTTCTTGAAATTTCTTTTCTAATAGGCTGTATGCTTTCACTTCTAGAACATTTCGGAAACTTAACACAAAGTTTTCGGACAATATACCATTCCAGAGGCTTTGCAAGTGGTCTCTTGTGTTTTCAACAGAAAGATAACTGTGAGATTCATCACTTGTCAAATCTGTAAGAATGCATTTAGCCACTTCAATAACACTTGTGCTGTATTGCAAACTAGCTGGTGCCATTGGTGGACTACCATGCCATAAATCAGGAATATATTTGACATGCTTGATTGGGTTAAAGCCAATAACATCTTGGAAAGATCTTATATTTGCCACATTTTCCTCACTAGCTACTTCTACTGTAATTTTATCCAAGTTTTGCACAATTTTTTTGTTTCCTTGAATCGTTAATTTGTCTGCATCCAGAGCTGAAACATTTTGGTGAACAAAAACGCAGGACTGTTTTAACTTTATGTTTTGATTTGCTTGTTTCAACCTAATAAGCGCACGAACAACTTTTTTGAGAACGTCTTCCATGTCTGCAATTGTTTCTCCCTTTATGTTAATAATGGAAATATTTCCCATGCCAATGACTAGGGTTGCAAGTTCATTATCATGATTCACCTTTTCACCAGCTAGTTCAGGTGCACACAAACCCTCTGTGTCAATGATCATTACGTAATCGAACTTAAGGAAGGATCTTGTTTTGTCTATTGGTAAGAGTTGAATATAAATTCCCCTTGTACACCTTCCACCACTTACAGCAAATTGTACTCCAAACATTGTATTGAGAAGTGTCGATTTCCCAGAACTTTGGAAACCTAAAATTGAAATAGCAAAAAGACGTTTGTTTGTTCCAATCATCTTTGAAACTTCAGTATAAACAGCATTGATCCATTTTAGAGGAACATTTCCAGCATCGCCATCCATGACTTCAAGAGGTTGTCCCCATAACAACAGATTTGCGGCAACTCTAGGTAACGATTGTATGACTTCCCGAGTTTTCATGGTGATTGTACAAGACACCTCATCTTGACAGTGCATGAAAGCTTCATAAAGTTGGCCCATTTCCCTGAAAAAGTGTTCTAATCCAAACGAAGAATGTGCCAAATTTCTGTCTTCTTCAGAAATTTTTGACTTGAGCTCCTCCATTTTTTTCTCATTCGTTTCTTTTTCTGCTCCTTTGAGTGATCTTACCGATTCAAAATCGCGAAAAGCTCTCCTTAATCTGTCCGAAACATTTTGCAAAGTAATTCTGGAACGACTATCCATGTACTGACGTAACCATGATAAGAAAAATAATGTCGTTTGCTTATCACAAATATACGTTACCAGAATATCGACGAAATGGGCCATTATGTCATTAATTTGCTCAAACACGCACACTTGTTTCACCCTCAAAAGTCGCATCCTCTCTAAGTGTTGATCGTTAGCATCAAACTTTTCCCTTTTTCCTGACCGATTCTCTTCTTTTTGCTCGCTACTCCACTCATGCCATAAAGCCTCACCCTGAAGCTTTAGAATCTCCTGTTTCTGTAATTTTGTACTCCATTGTGTACCTTCCATTTGAAATACAATTTTTTCACACAGCTGTTTTCCTAAGATCAATTTTGGTAATTCCTCGTCACTGAAGAAGCCTGATGGTAATTGACCACTCATATCTTCCAGGGACATTGAAAAGGTGCATTGTTGAAGTGCATCATATACATCGTTGACTAGAAATTGTTTTATTTCTATTTCATTAAGATATCGTCCCTGTGACGTAATTGAAAGAATAGAACATTTTTTGTATGAAAGCTCTGTTTTTCTCTCGTACATTTGAAGAAAACGTTCCGTCTCATCCTCTTCATGTGGTAAATCTGTTACGATTATGACATGAGCCTCTGATGCATGAATTCTCCGTAGAATTGGATAGTACGTTTCATTTTGTATATCTTCATAGTCAATGATAACTACCAATGCACTAGCAAGATTTAGCAAAAAATAAAGCTGCTCTGGGTAGGTAAATGCATTGCCTCTAAGATTTAGTATTGTCAGAGGACATTCAATATTTTTTTCTTTCCTTAATGTATTTTCGATGTCATCGTTGCTCGTTTTTGATTTTGGTATATACCAACTTGCTTCGATGGTTCCGCTAGCAAAAACTCTTCTATTAAATCCAAGTAAACAGTCCTTATGAAAAAATGTACTATGTTCATCATTTTGGCTTCTCAAAAATTGGTTGATAATTTTTGATTTTGAACCTTTTCTTTTTTCACCAATTCCTACAAAGGCAACTGTTTTCAACTGTTTCGTTGCCACAGATTCTGAGCCTCCGTCGATAAAAATTTCCCTAATAGGCCATAAGGAAAGTCTTAGGAGTTCTTGTTCATAATCCTGATATACTAAGGGAACTGCAACTTGACAAACCTGCATTTTTTGTACTACAAGCCTTTTAAGAAATGCATCAAAACACTGAAATAATGCAAGAAAAACATCTGTTGGGTGATACTGTTCACTTGTTTCGTTTCTTGTTTTTCTTGATGATACAAGTTGTCGAACATAAGGTTCTTTTTTCTCAGGCTGAGATTCGGATGCAAGCTTTCGAAGCAAATCATGCAGAGTTTTTTCCCTGAAGTCAAAGTTAATGGCAATGATTTTTCTGAGCATAACCCAAGGAAGTTCTGAGAAAGACTCTGGATCTGAAAATTGATTTTCGTGCATTTTCAATACATCTGGAAGAGTCAACTTTCCTGGGTAAAATTCTGTCATATTCATTTTGGCTAAGATCTGTAATAATGGTTTATGCTTCGCTGGAGAAGGGTATTGGGGTGAACAATCTTCAAGATAGACAGGTTTACCAACTTTGTCTCCTTCGAAATATGTGATTGAAATCCCTGCAAATTGCACTATCTGTTTTAATATCCCATCTAAACTAAAGACGGTTGGCTGAATTATATTTTGTATATTTGCATCAAATGTAAGTCCTCTTTCAAGCATTATTTTTATAATACTCTTGAATAACTTTGCCTTCTCTTCTTGAGAAGGGGCATTGGAAGCAGCAATTGCAAAATCCTTATTAATAAGTTGAAATATTATATTTTTTAACGCCCATGCTTGATTAACCGACGCGGACCGGCATTTCATGGCCCCAAAGAACGTAAGAGTTTTCTTACATCGCCATGAATACTCTTCTATAACGTTTATTGTCAGTGTGTCCTCAATTTTTCTTGTCTTTATATCGTATCCTAAGGTCAATGCGTCTGAAAACATTGCAAGATATTGATGTGTTTTGCCATCTGACAGCAATTTGTCAAGTGCACAAGAAATATTTTTTTGTAAAGTCGTTGTTAAAAACTGAAAGAATGCTTCAGTTTGGCATATTCTTTCTTTCAATATGCTTGTTACTGCGGGAAGAAATGTTTCCATCGTATTACTCGTGCTTTCAACGTCTTGAAATGGACAAGGCAAAACAACAAACTCCCTGTATAAATTTATTTGCAACCATGTCGAAATGTATTCGGTTAATTTATGATTAGCGTTGCCAAGTTTCTTTCTTATTATTAAAAGTCCATGCCAAAGCTGATGTTTTTCTTCATCGGAAGATGTATGTTTCACTTTCATGAGCTTTTCTAAAAGGGAATTAAGAAATTTGACACCTTCCATCAAAGCAGTCTGGATAGGTTTGTAGCCAAATTTTGACTCTCCTACAGTGACTTCCTGTAAGAGAATCCGAAGGACTCCTTCATTCGCCTCGTTTTTATTCGCTAACGTTTCCATCTTTTTTAAAAAGTATTCTTTCCAGTTATCAATAGCTTTGCAGAAGTTGCGGTCGTCATTTTGATTTACAAGATTCAGCCAAACGTCAGCCACAAAAATTGCCAATTGTTCAGCATTTTTGAAATGTTCCTTTTTTTGTTCGATCAAACTCCACACCCCCAAAAGATCATCAGTTTCACATCTTTTATTTACCACAGTTAATGATCCTTTACATTTTGATAATGTCTTTTGCCAAAGGGGAAAATTTACCACCGGAAAAGCGCCTCCAAATTGGTAACTTTTGGTAGATATGAGCTCGAAATCCTCAGAGTCATTACTGCTCAAGGTAGTTCCACTATCTGAACATTCAAGCTTGCAAAGATGTCTTTTCAGTAAAACTTGCCTTATGAATTTCTTTCTCATTTCTGCTGAATGACATCTGTTTTTTTCTTTGAATAAAATTTCTATCTCAAAAATGCCACCCAAATGAATCATTTGTAGCTGAAAATGTGATCCAAATAACTCGAAAAAATTTGAACACATTGTTTTTGCTTTTGCTTTGTCAGATATAGCTGTTTTTTCTATCATTTGCAAAATTTTGACTGCTTTTTCTCTTAGAGATACATCTGTACTTTTCGGTTTCCATTGAAATACAGGAATAAAAACAAACACAGCAGCTCTTTTGACATTCTTGTCTCCAGATTCAGCTTGAAAAAGATCTTTATTGGATGTCCTAACGGGATATCTTTCCTTCATTTTTGGAAGATTAGCTTCTTCAATTTCTATCTGTTTTTCCAACGTATCAGGTACAGACATGTATGGTTTAACTTCACTTAATTTCATGTCAACATTAGAAACAACATCTACCAGTTGTTTTCTTTGCTGTAAAACATCCTTTTCCTTTCCTGACACTAATGCTCCACACAGAGCAGGAACGGCACAACAGTTATTTAAAGTTTCTTTGTCAGAAACATATAATTCCTGCAAATGTTTTAGGCAAATACTAGCATCATTCAAAAGATTTTGCCCTAAATTTGAATGTATACTAAAAATTTCATCAAAAGCTTTAGACTCCAGGCTTTCTTGGAGACCAAGAATTTGTTGAAAAGTCTTTGGGAGTTTTTTTCTCCAGTCTGTTTCTCCACATTGTTGAAGAATTTTCCGTAGCTCTTCAAGAGGCTGTTTTATGTCCTTCAACAAGATACACAAAATTTTTATTTAAAAGAAACCAGAAGTCTCTGTTGAAACTGAACCTCTACTGATTGATACTTATAAAAAAAGGAAGAGATAAGTTGTATTTTGGACTTGAAACTCTTAAACAGCAACAAATTTAAAATGATTCTTAATTGTTTCACTTTTTGTGGTAATATTTCAATAAGACTACAACTACAAGGGTAGCTTTTAATGAAATTTTAAAGAATCTTCAATCTTAGTTACCATAGCAACATCATTCATAAAAATAAATTTAAAACTTCAATAAAAGCAATAATAAATCTTAGTATAGTATATCTGCGTACAACAATATATATTCAACAAAAAAAGAGTAAAAAAAAAAGGAAACGCATATTCAGATAAAACATAATAATTGTAGTTTTCAGTTTAAATCCAATTTTTAAAAGTGATTTAAGAGTGTGTTGTGATAAAAGATCAAACAAGTTCTATGTTCCAAATTGACAAGTTAGGTTGATGTCATTGACGTCGCCTCTAAATTCTAGAGGCATACGTCTTATATGTAACCAATTCTTATATCTTTTGCGACCTCTCAGCACTAGTGGATTTCCAATGTACGGACGTCGTGCATGAATACAAGCTCCACTCAGTCTCTTGTGAACAATTTGTGCACTTTATGCTCATTTAATTTTTTGTACAGCAGTTCTGGGTCGATTGCGCAGGTGCTGAAGGAGGATCTGACGGTCATGTTTTGGTGTGGTTACCCGCACACCGCCAGTTCTTGTTCTGTCATCCGTGTTCCCAACTGGTGGATACATGCGTTTAACTGCTGCAAAGCCGATTTAGGTACACCAAATGCAGTACTTGTTCTTGTTGCGAAGCTCCAGTTAGAATCACTGTAAGGGCCTTGTTGTGTTCATTTTTGTTTAGTCGGCAGCATCAACATTGCAATCAAATCTTAAGGTTTCGTCTAAGGTCAACATAATTATTTTTACAATAGCTCCAAAACTATGGGTGATATAAAGTCAAAACGTTTACAGTTTATAACTATATCATTGATTAATAGATAGAAAGTATCACTTGATAACAAATATTTTTAAAAGATATTATTTTGAGAAAATTGTATCAGAAAATATGCAACTTGCCCTTCATTGATAAACATATTTTGTTTCTGCAATAATGGTTTTCACCAAGAGCGCTGAATTATTTAGGTGTATTTTTTGAAAATATATCCATTTTTAAGAAGAATTTTTCTCGAATAATATTTTTTCCAATTATTTTTTTTATCAAGTGATACTTTCTTTCTATTAATCGATGGAAAATTTATAAACTGTAAAAGTTTAAACTTTATACCTCACATAGTTTTGGGGCTATTGAAAAAAAATTGTACATTTTGACCTTTGACGAAACCTTAAATATGGGTTTAATAGGAGTGCCTATTGTTTCTCTAAATCCAAAATTTCATTGGAAATAGACCCCTGATTTACAAGTAATCATGTAAAACACTATTTTTATAAACACGATAAATCAAGGGAAATAGTTCCGTAATTGGGGTTTAGAAGCCCATGTTGTACTTTAAATAGGTAGCAGGTATCCCATAATAATAAAAAAAAGATGTTCAATTTACTTTTTTTCGAAATTTCTTCTATGCGTTAAACAATATGCGTTTCTTTTTTTTTTTGTTGAGTATATTATATTCAAACTAAAACAACTGTATTTCTAATAGCATTTTAAATGTATTTTACAGTAACTTCTTTTTCTTGATACCGCGACAACATCATTCATTGGGAAAAAAAAAGCCGTTACACAGAATTATGTATCTTAGTGTTGTCTGCTTGGGTACAAAGTTATCAAAACTGTATGAGGAATATTTTGAAAGTATTTCAGACATTTCTATTTATAGCAACCATGGCAACACCGTTCATTAAAATAAAAACAAGAAACATATATTGACGCAAGCGTCAAAAATCGGTTGCAAACCCATTAATTGTTCCTTTTATGAAGCAATTAAAGACTGAAATGGTGATCTATTTTTAAAATATCTTACATTTATCCGTTAATAAATATCCCCGTGACATTAAACGCTTGTGCACGACATTACATTATTTTCTTAATTACATAATGCATTTCAGTATTACATGTATAAGCAAAGTATCCCTGGTCCTCTGCGTCAACAAAACTTGGTCCTGTATTATGAAGAGACATTTACATTAAAAGTTTAAACTAAAGTTTAATGTTATCTACAACTAGATATGAAGTGCAGTTTTAATTTAACTAAAACGCAACAAATATGTGGGGCTCCTTGTTCTGTCGTAGAGGAAAAAAACTAAACTCCCTCTAGATCCGCCACTACATTTCTTCTCTTTCTGAGTTGTAGCGGGGAAATTCTTGGCACACTGTACAACATGCATTATTCTCGTCTGCTAAGGCCAAATCTTGTAATACTCTGTAGTCTGCTAGGTCTTTTAATGAATTAACATTTAACCATATTTTTGAAAATGTTAATATATGTACATGGTACACGTCATTTAAAAAAAATACGTACAACAAATCCTGTTTAAATAGAGAAAGTAAACTTGTGCAATGTACATAACGCGGTCTTTGCTTTAGAATATGCCCAACACATGTCCTAATTTTCTCCGCACATAAAAATGTCAAAGTTTCTCAATCAGGATTGGATGAAATATTTGCCTCATTCTTTATTAAAAAAAATAATTTTATGTTTATTGTGCGTTCTTGTTAAACATGTAGACGCTCTTTTTAATATGCTATTATATTAATATTAAATATTTTTTTATCTAAATTGTTTTTACTCCGCAGAAACGCACAGCGACTTTAAACTTTCATATCATATAACCGACCGCCTCCTGGCGGCCGGTAAAAAAACGATGCACAGAATTATGTATCTCTGTATAGTCAACTTGTGTGCAAAGTAATGTTTAAATCAGACCAAAACTGTAGGATAGATTGAATGATTGATTGAATATTGTTTAACGTCTCTCTCGAGAATTTTTCACTTATATGGAGACGAAGGAAAGGTAGCATTTTGAAAGCGTTTCACAGAAATTTCTATTTTTAGTAACCACGGAAACACCGTTTATCGAAATCAAAAATTGATGCAAATAATTAGGTATCTTGGTGTAGTCTATTTGTGTGCTAAATCATATTGAAATCAGACCAAAACTGGAGAAGTAGTATTTTGAATAAGAGGCCAACGGGCCTTATACAATGTACGTCACCTGAGTATTGTGTAACAACTTTCAAACAATTAAATTTTGTTCGTGTTTTAAACCAGAGGCCATGGAATTCACAATTTTGAAAGAGGCACCACTGCTTATAATAATTGTGGTACCACAGCCCGACTCATCCGTGTATGACCTATCTCCACTAACATTGATCTCCCTGACCTCCATCTTGCCAGACGTCTGCTAGACATAGCATGTCTTATCGACCTAATCTGGAGGGATTTGTCAGGTAATTCGTCGACCATTGCGACATTGGCGTCGCCGGTAGCTGTGGAATCTGCGAAATTACGCTTTTCTTGGTTACCAACTTGCAACAACATAATTTTTTGTGAAATCACCGAGCATCTCACGAAGCACGTGTTTGCTAATGTTGCTGTTTCACAACGTGATTTGTAACGAATAAATACAAGTTTTTACTTATTATAAACCTATTTTTAAGGATTAGTTATTGTCAAAACATTAATTTGTTACAGTAAAGTTGCTTAATTTTCATATTTTACGATAAATTGCACCCAAATTTCAGGAAAACAAAAGTCACGTGACCTACTTTCCCTCGCTTCTGGTATATACGGCGCGCATTTCGTGCCATATAATTTTCAAATTAATATTATTCCTTGAGTATTTTCTTGATTAATTATTTCAAATTCAATTAGAAAAAATAGAGTGATTATCACTGAGATTGTATTTACTGCATTTTGACAATATAGCCCCATACACTGTGTGGGTATTGGGGCCACTGGCTCTGTTTTTGCTCTAAACTATCATTCTATATTTCCTATTTTGTAACCACTTTGAAAATAAAATATTCATAACTGATAATGGCTGCTAGTAAACCAATCAATCTGTACAACGCCTAAGAGACAGACCTGAAATCATTGGAGGGTATCGGACAAGCTAAAGCTAAAAGAATTCTCCAGGTTAGGGAAACAAAAGAAGAGTTCGACTTTAATGATGTGTCTGATGTGTCCCAGATCGCACTCTCTCAATGGACAGAATGGAGTGAGGCAGGTGTTGTTACCATCCAGAAGGCTCAGCCAGAGACTTCAGCAAACCAGCCGGTACACAAAGCAGAGGATGCAAGTGCTGCGCAACTGCATCTCACCTTACTGGAGATGAACAAAAGCATTCAAATGCTTCGTGATGAAGTCAACTCCTTACGGTCGCAAGTTGTCCTGAAGTCGGATGTTGATTCCATGGGCCAATTGTACAACACGCCACCTGTACTGACCAATCAATTTGATATAGAGAAAAGCATCGACAAGTCACTTAAGCTTACAGCTGACACAGTTCAAACCCCAGCCAAGCCGTCAGTAACAGGGAAGGAACAGAAGCTAATTATAGACAAATTGACATCTGTCATTCCCCCTTCAGGATACATTTCAGATCCCTTCAAAGGGGCCAAACAAAAAACAAGCACACCCCTGAATGGAAAGTTAGAGGGTGCTGATTTCCAAGATCTAACACCAATTCAGCTGAGCTCGAAGTTTGAACAGGATATTCACTTCCCATCCAAGAAGAAAGGAAATGGTGAAAAGAAGAGCAATGAAAAATACATATCAACATCTGCTTCTGCTCCTATTACTTCCCAAGATTAACCCAATGTGACGGGGTCTCTGACTCCTAAGGAACAAAGCAGGGGCAGGAAGACCAACAAGAGTAAACGAAATACATCGCCATCGTCCAGTTCCTCCTCAGACGATACCATGTCAAAATGGACTCATGCATCAAGGAGCAGATCCAGAAGCAAGAGTCCACAAGTTCAAAAGATGCCCGTATTTAAAGGCACTGAAAGCCGAAATTGGGAATCCTTTATTTACCAATTTGAAAGGGTTGCTGCTTATCGTGGATGGTCCTCCCATAAGAAGGCTTTCCGTCTTCTAGATTGTTTAGGGGATGTGGCTCTGGAATATGCCAGGAAAGTGAACAGGAATGGTGACTATAAAGAGCTGAAACGGCAATTAAAACAGATTCAGCAGAAAGGAAGTACCTATTCTAGCTCGTCGCCAGCTCCCCTATACTAGGCAACTGGAAAATGAAAATGTGGAAGAATTTTCTCAGCGTGTCTACTTCCTAGCATTAGATGGTTATGAGAGCTGTGAAGGGAACATGATTGAGGAAATAGCGATAGAAACCTTCCTTCGTGGCTGTCGAGATAAAGAAGCTGCTATGAAAGCAATGGATAGGGAACCAACAACACTCCAGAAAGCAATCAAGTATGTGAAAACAGCCATTGCGAACTATCGTGCTTTAAACGGGACCAGAGGAAGTACCAGAGTAGCCTCCTTTTCTCAACAAGTTTCATTCTCGAGCAGGGAGGGATCCCCAGCAAGTGAACCTTCTCCTCGTAGGGCTGATACTAAGCTCTCTAAGGAAGACAACAACAATTCTCTGGATAAGCAAATCTTACACCTTACAACTTTAGTTGAGAAATTAACCACAACAATTCAGCAATCCTTTGGCAGAAATCAGAGTAGTTCACCACTATTGAAAGTGCGTTTCCTAGAGAGATCTCGAAGTCCTAGTCGATCACCAGCCAGGGGCCAGCACTTCTCGTCTCCAAACAAAAGAGACAACAATACATCAGAAGAAGCGAGAAGCCCAATGAAGGGTGATTTAAACAGAAAAGGGTCAAGCCAGTAGGCCCACACTTGACCCCTGATAAGAGTGGCCTTGGAGATAACGTTGTTACTATTAGGAGAACTTTAGGAAAGGGCAGGAAATTTCCTATAAAGTTGATATCCGACCCACCTGAAGGGCACCAAGGCTCATGTATCCGGATACGGAGGACATGTGTACCACCTAACAATATCGGCCAAGTATCAGTACAACTAGATAAAACATTATCCAGTAGCTATGTCTTTCCCCGTCTGTGGCTATCTTGGCAGGCACACATATTGGATTCCCAAAACATATCGGTCGCCTTTGGAATTACCTGCAGTGAAATAGGAGTCATAATGAGATCAGTGCAGGACCCAAATCTGGTGGCCAGGATCCCAGTTGAGCGCTTGTTGTTGGAGACAGGTGCTCCATATTTATTGCCAGTTCCTGGATGCAAGATGAACCACCCCTGGAACTTTGCATCTCTTGCTTGCTTCTATCTGCAACACACTTGTTTCATTTATCCTGGAGATATGTAACAACAATGCCAGGCAGTTCTACAGATTATAATTTTTTTTTTCAACATGTCCATCAATTATATAGTGTATTTTCTATATATGTATATGTTAATTACTTCAGAAAAAGTAATTTTTTATGCAAGTGTAAAAACGCAGTGTATATTTTTCATGATTCCTCTACATTTTTTTTACAACATGTATAAGTGAAGGGATTATGTCTCTCAGTGGTACTTTGTTAAAAAAGTAGTCATAATTGGGCAGTATTTGTATATTTTTGTACTTTTGCTCAAGTTGAAATTTATATGATTTTGTACAATATTGGGGGTGGATTTTTTTTTTTCAAATATCATTGCCGATTGATAAAATTCGCCAGTGGATACCCTTGGCTCTACAAGGAGGGGAGGAGTGTGGTACCACAGCCCGACTCATCCGTGTACGACCTATCTCCACTAACATTGATCTCCCTGACCTCCATCTTGCCAGACGTCTGCTAGACATAGCCTGTCTTATCGACCTAATCTGGAGGAATTGGTCAGGTAATTCGTCGACCATTACGACATAATTATAAACTTAGCATGCTTACTCTATTTACTTCATACCCAGAGGTAGATCAGAGTAACAAAGAGAAAATGCACTTCCACTTTATACCCAGTTGTGCACCTCAATCCAAAGAAACCACTGACCCAGGGGCTACATTTTTCAAAATTTGGAAAATTTTATCATAAAATGGTTGATCAATATCAAAGAGCAGATTACAGATCATTAATTTATTTTCAGACTATGTAACACCCCCCCCCCCCCCCCACACCACCACCACTTTGACCCAGGGGTCATAAAAACCACTTTGCTAGATGCACCTTTCTTCTTCATCATAAATACATATACTTGGCTCATTGGCATAAAACCAAGAAGCAAGGGAAAATATTTTCAAAGAAGCAGAGAAGGAGATTTTCAAAGAATTAATGCATTTTCACTATAAAATCAATAGAGCCCTACCCTAACACCTGAACCCCTGATCCTGGGGCCATAAAATTCACAATTTTAGAAGAGACTCTTGCTCATCATAACTATGTAGCTAGTTTGTTTATTTAAAATACCCAGAAGCAGAAAAGAAGATTTTCAAAGAATTTATGCATTTTCACTATGTAATCAACAGAGCCCCACCCTAACACCAGAACCCCTGACCCTGGGGCCATCAAATTCACAATTTGTGAAGAGAGATTCTTGCTTATCATAACTATGTGCTTAGTTTGTTTGTTTATTTAATACTCAGAAGCAGAGAAGAAGATTTTCAAAGCATTTTCACTATATAATCAATAGAGCCCCGCACTAACACCAGAACCCCTGACCCTGGGGCCGTAAAATTCAGTTTTGGAAGAGGCACTCTTGCTCATCATAACTATGTAGTTAGTAAGTTTATTTAATACCCAGGAGCAGAGATGAAGATTTTCAAAGAAATAATGCATTTTCACTATATAACCTATTTAGCCCCGCCCTACCACTAGAACCCCTGACCCTGGGGCCATGATTTTTACAATTTAGAGGACTCAATGCTCATTACATTCATGCCAACAGTTAGCTTGCTTGACGTCCAGGAAAAAGAAGAAGATTTTTAAAGATGGTAGTAATTTTAGTGGCTGTGGCCCCACCCCTCAGGCCCCAGGGGGGCGGGGACCATGAAATTCACAATTTTTGTTCCCCTTTACCAATAGATGCTTTGTTTAAAATTTGGTGGAAATTGGCTCAGTGGTTGCAGAGAAGAAGCTGAAAATGTTCAAATGTTAACACAAGACGGACGACGGACGAAAACGGATAGCAATATGTCACCTGAGTGACTCAGGTGACCTAAAAATTGTTTACAGACAGACGCATTGCTTTAGCATAAATTCTTCTTGTCTCTGTCTAGTAGAGATAAAAATGACATGTGAAAAACAAATGATGACTGAGGTTAGGGAAAACACGGCATTCATGTCCAGCAGAAATGACGGAAAATCCTTTTAAGTCGTTGATTATGGTTTTGTACTAGGTTTACACATGTATGAAAACATAGGACTTGCAAAGGACGTGCAAGTGTTCAATTATTAATTAGACGGATTGTTGCCATAAAGAAAGAAAATGCTTCAAAATGAAGTTTGGTCTGCGTGCTAAGTAAAGAAAGTAAAAAAAAATAAAGAAAGGTGTCCTTGTGACGGTAATATTGTCGCTTGTACATATAGGACATGTACCTTTCGTCTCTGCACACATTGTGGTTCATTGGTACAGTGTACAGCCTGACCACGGCCGATATGCTAAATAAGAGGGATTAATATTTTATATTTACCTGGGTCTGTTTTTCCATATTCTCTTCTTAATTTTTTTTCTCTGCAAATGAAGAAAAAATCAGTATAATTGGGATTTTGAGCTTTCTTTTATAACTACAGTGTATGTATTATCGTTGAGTAAGTATTCGAATTAAGACACCCAAAGAGGTTGATCTTTTGGGATATTAAGATAAACGCAAGTAATCTCACATAATTGTTCTCCCCTACTTTCGGTGTCTTAGTAGTAACACACATGTGAAATACCAAATCCTTTCTCATCTAAAAAAATAAAAATGTTCTCGCCGAGCTTATTATTTTTTGAAAGACAATACTGACTGACCGACAGACAAACGAATGAGATTTAATGTCACTCCGCTTCGCGAAAGGATTGATTGTACAGGTTTATATTGTTTAATGTCCCTCTCGAGAATTTTTCACTCATATGAAGACGCCACAACTTTCCAGTCGAGAAGGGCAATTTTCCCCTATATTCGACACTCAGGGCCATTGAGCAGGTCGGGATCTTTTCCCTGTCAGCATCTACTGCGACATAAGACCTCGTTTCATACGGTCCCATCGAAAGGACCAAACTCCACGTCCCATGGTGAGATTTGAATCCGCGACATAAGGATCAACTGCTTTCTTCGCGAACTTTGAGCAGATCATTTTTAACCGTTTCGCCACGCTGGCAACTACAAGTATTTGAAATTTGTTCTTTTCTATATATTTCTAAACCTGGAAGATTAAAGATCTAAAAAACTAAAAAAAAAAAAATGTAAACACAACAATAAAACAAAATAGTTTGATTAATTAACAGTTAATTACATTTGGCCTAGTTACGACTAATTTTGTATCTTCATGTGTTAGCAGACTGCAGTTTTAGGGAACACGTGTAAGCTACGTGTAACATATCTCGATTCCAGAATATGCCTCTAGTATACTGTAAAGGATATTGAACAATTCACTCTTACTGTTAAATCTCAATTCTACCTTGCCTTAACGCTGAAAAGTAACTTCAAACTTAAGAAAAATTTGACTACTAGCAAAAAACTCACCGAAATTATTTCTGCAGCAAAAGTTATGTTATTTTCGCATGTATTTCTTTATCCAAAGTTCATGCCTCTGCGCATTTCCAAACTGTAGAATAAAATTGTTTTTTTCTATTACAGGAAAGAGGCTTTGACATGTATAGGTAGAAAGGTAAGATATCAATACCCGGTACTTAAAGAGGTCTGGACGATTTCAAAACATAGACATAAATCGACGATTTATGTCTATGTTCAAAATAAAGAAATGTAAAGAGCGACAACCGTGAATTGCTATAAATACACAGAATAAACAAGGTGCTAACTCTTCTGATCAATAAGATAATAGCATTTACACAAACCCATGAGAAAATAAATGAAACACGTGGTTTTGTAGGGTTTTTTTGCTCAAAAGATTTTTCGAAGCATTTTTTTTTTGTAAAGGATATGGTAAGAGCCAATTTTGGCCCCCTAAAAATCAACATTTTAGAATGATATTCAGATATCTTTAATTGATACTTATTTTGTAGAAGAGATTATACTAGAAACAGTTCCGATATATTTTTTTCACATTTATATGCACTCACTGGCTGTAAATGACATGAGAAGTAACACTATTTTTGCTATCTAACAAAAAAGCAAAAAATATGCTTTTTTCTTGATGTTATTTTTTTTCTTATGGGAAGCATAGAGCACATTGTAGAACATATATAATTTTTCTGTCACTAACTAGTATTGGATAGATACATCTTTGGTAAAAATATAAAGTTTGTTCTAGGATGCGCTCTATATTTTCTCGAAGAAAAATTGCTTGAAAATAAACAGTTTTATGCTAAAATGGCGGGAAAACATGAACTTTATGATGTCATATTTCTAAAATAAGGACATATTGATCAAACTGAAAATGACCGATAAAGGTTGCATGTATAGCTGTACAAATTAAGCTCTATATAGATAAAATTAAGATATTTATTTTAAGGAGCCATTTGAGTTACTTATCATATAATGCTCTTTTATGCACATTTGGGAATAATATAATACATCAGACGATTCTACTATTAACAAAGACGACTTGAAAGCTTCAGGCCGGTATACACGATATAATTTGTTTTATAAGATTTGTATTATAATACAAAGTCTTACTTTGCATACACTTAATGCAGTGCATCATAAGATTTTTCGAATCATAAAACTGTATTAAAAATAGAGCAATGCTCTATTTCCTAATACAAGTCCTAACTAACCTATTACTTTCAACCAATTAAATGTATAATGACACTATTGATCATCAGTATTTGTATCGTTACTTTAAAAAAAGCACATCATGATGGTAAATAATAATGTCGACTTTACAAGTAAAGACATCGAAAAACTCGTGGTTTAATTGGAAGGACAAGGACTTGAATATATCTAGCAGTGCATAGTAGGATAGTAGAAACTGCTATCAGAGCCTCATCCTCCGTTTTTTTTTACTTTGACAGAGAGATCGAGAAATATGGCGGGGAAAACACGTTGGAATATACGTAGTTTATTTAATTACAATCTTAAAAGATATGTATTAGCGTGAGTACAATAAAATATTATAGAACAAACGTATTAAACTAGAAATCTCATCGTGTATACTGGCCTTTAGAAAACCTTTTAAATGGGATTAAAAATCTATCACTAGGAGTTAGCAATCCTAATAGTTTAAAAACTTACGTTAAAAAGGATGAGTGCACTTGAGCTATGAAAGTTGGGTCCCGGTGTTTTGACAAATATGTGTAACAAAAATTTAAAAAAAAAAATATTAAAAGCATATGCTTGCACAATAATCACACATTAATTTAGCGATATATTGAAATGTAAATTTTAAAATGAATAGCCGAAAAGATTCCTAATGACGTACTGAATTGCAATAATTCTTTGATATAAATAAGGAAAATTTTCAGTTTCTAGAGCCTTACATAAATATCTTATCGAATGGATAACAGTCTGGACTACATATACTGTGGTTTCATCAATATTCGTTGAGCACCAATTTTCGTGGATTTCGTTGTTGAGCAGATCCACGAATTCAAATGTTCATTGAAATACAAAATATGACATTCATATGTATTGGCAATGCTTTTGTCCACGAAATTACGTATCCTCGAAAACATCTGTTTTACAAATTCCAGGAAAATTGATGCAAACGAAAATTAATGAAACCACAGTAGTTTTAAAATATCAGACTTCGTGAGTACCAAATACTAAGGTATGCAGACTCTACATGGGTATAGGAAAGGCGTAAAACGTGGAGAAAAGAGAATACTAGTTTTTATACATTATTGCGTTTTATCCCAATATTTTACCTCGCAAACTAGAAGCTTCATGGACGGTTTTGTTATAAACACAAAAGAATACAATTTTTGTATACTCTTTTATTCACTTTTATGAGATATGCCCCAATTAAAGCTCAAACATGGCAGACATGTAAGTAATCAGAATGAACACCATTTCTCCATTAAATTCGCCGACTAAATATTTATGTAAGACTCATACGACTGCTAACCCAAGAGGGAAATGATGGTCTATTCTGGTCTTGGGACTGTCGGGTTCGAGAGAGTGTCCACCTGAGATTGTTACCAGATAACCAAAGTACAATAAAAGACAAAGATTAAAATAGATTGAAAAATGATCAGTTTATTTATTTAAAATGAAATGAAATTGCATTGACTTGAGCTTTTAGTGCTACAAAACAATAAAAATTTTTTATAAAAAATGATATGAATAAAAAAAGCTCTATAAATAATCTTCTAAATCAATAGGGAACTTTATTTATTTATTTTCAAGTCTTGGTTTTAGGTAATTTTGATAATGAGAATTAATTGATTGATTGTATATTGATTAACGTCCCTCTTGAGAATATTTCACTCATATGGAGACGTCACCGATGCCGGTGAAGGGCTTCAAATTTAGACCTATACTCGGCACTCAGGGCCATTGAGCAGTGAGGGTTCTTTATCGTGCCAACGCCCACCGTGACACGGGACCTACGTTTTTAAGGTCATATCCGAAAGACCCGTGACTTTCACTTCTAGTGCCGAGCGCTTGGCGAAAGAACAATCACTACCTTTGTTTACGTCTTAGGTATGACGCGGCGCCGCGATCGAGAATCGAACCCGGGCCTCCCGATCACGAAGCGAACGCTCTACCACTAGGCTACCGTGACCGGTAAATGAGAATTAAAATCAGGATCGAAATGCAAAATATTTATTAGACCACAATATCGCTGAATGTGAATGTTGGATTTAGGGACTAAACTTTTTTGGATATACTTGATTGTGCTCAAATAAACTAGGTACAAAAAAAGGTACAAGGTGCTCAGAATACAGGAAGGCTGGCTTACCTGTAGTAAGGCTGTAGAGCCGTGGTGGATAGGAGACACGGCCTGGAAACACGGCCTTATAAAGGGTGAGTTCACAAAAAAAAATGGTCACCCAATCGTTAACTTATTAAACCCATATACATGTAAATGGACAAAATAATAGACTTTTAACTTGTCAGATTACGTTTAAGATATAAAGATACAGGCAATATGGACGTATATAGTAATAAAAAATGTATATAAACGTGAGTTAAGTAAATAGTAAGTTGTAAAGTACTATCCATGGACTGTATCGAACTGATTAGATATTCCTAGACTTAATAGCAATGGGAGGGCTTATTTAATGAAGAAATGAAATGATTATTAGTGGCCAAATAATTAGTTTTATCAAATAACTACTAACTAAAAAAATTTTCATCTATGTATTTTTGAATTTATTTATTTTTGATGTATTGATTTAAAAATATATCTTGACCAAAATAATTACAATTAAACATTTAAAATATCAAAGAAAAAAATCGTTAAACACCTAAGTACGGTTTATCATAAAAGGCCCGTAATTAAATTAGAAAATAATATTATACGACTTACTATACTGCTTATTTACAAATGGTAATTTGTTCGATGTCATCTAACCAATATGTGAATCGCGCACGCTTCATCTATTTTATTTCAATCTAGCTGTTGCTACTTCAAATAAAAAAAAATTGTAATAAAAACAAATACCAAGAAACTTTTGAACATTACATTGAACATTTTAACACGCAATGGTAAATAAAAATTAAATTAAGTTGAATTTTTCTTAAGCCACGTTGCCTGTTTCATGTTAAAACTAAATTTTTGTGACAAATTATAAATGAAGCGCTGAAAGATACCCAATTACGTTAAATGCATACCTCAAATGGTTGTGTTGTGTCATTGTCGTAAATTCCCACTACCCAGCGCTTTTTATACTTATCGATGAAAGGCGTGCGCAGATTTCGCTTAAAATGTACATATTAAAATTCCATTGTCTGAAATAAAACAACAAATCAATAAAATGCTTGTTAATGGTTTATTGGTAGGCTGGGTTTTATAAAAATCACATGGTACGGGTGACAGGAGAAATAGGGAGGTTTGGAGCACATGCACGGAATAAAAAGCATATTAATATAGGGTATAGTTGTTGTAATATTGTAGGTTTTTTGTGGTGATCATGCAAATGTCTTGTATAATTAATTTATGAATTTTTACGTAAGCACTTAAAGTGCTATAGTCTCACCGCGGTACCTGGGACGTATGTCGTGTGATTGCACCAAGAAATGACATTGCTAAACCAAGCGGATGAATCGATCTTTACACAACCAAGAGACCTCTGAAAATAATGATGATTTAGTGAAACCAAGAATTTCAGCATTTACAGTTTTTGGGGAGCGTGGGGTATGTGAGCTTGCTCACCTTTTCTTTTATGTTCTCTTTTTTCCTAGCTAATGCACTAAGGTGAGCGATGTGACCTCTGGATCTCTTGTTTAGCCCATGAAACTGAAGCTAGTGAGCTTTTCTGAGCACCTATTATCTATATCCTATCTGTCCCTATATTTTTACATGTAAAATATTGACTTCTTTTATAAGGAAAGTGCTGTTGTGGACTGTGGGTCTCTAGTTGTATAACTGCACCAACTACCACTACTTGGGGGGGGGGGGGGGTTAATAAGAGAAACTTTTTTTGTCTTTCTGTCAATTAATATTTATTGTCCTAATAGGCATACTGTATATATAAGCAAGAATATGTTTCACCTAGTAAAACAAAATATTCCAGAAATTAATTTCCATAAATTCATTTTATTAGAGCTCATTATCACATTGATGATTTACCAGGAATTGTTTTTTATTTTCTCAGTGATCCCAAAAATTGTTAGATCCTAAAATTTACTTTGTTAGACTATGATCTTGCTAAATGCTTTTTACTGTATATTGTACATTTATGATGCTGGCAAATACTTTCATTATGTATTCTCGTCATTGAGTACAAATGGTGTCTAATAAAAACGGTTAAGCTGCCATAGCATTAAAGTGTTGAAAAATTCTTTTGTAACAAACACATGTACTTTTTATGTAGGTCATGGTACACATATGAAAATCATATTGGTAGCTTCAAAAAAGTTGTATGACTCGCTGTCTTATCTGATTACCTGCAACATTTACTGGAATATTGTTATGACCACTTCACCATGGGTCTCAGCATCACAGTCCACATCAGGGATAGGTATTTTATCCCGAATGCATTTGTTATGCAGCTTGAAACACGCCACAATGGCGTTAATACATTTCTTTATGCCGGAGGGTAGTACACCACCAGTTGGATGTTCATGTAAACACTTAATAACATGTAAAATTATATATGCTAGTAAGTACTTGTAAGGCAAAAAAAAAATTCTTGGTTCCAGGCCCTCCCTCATCTCTACCAAGGGTGCCTCATTGTCCCTTTTAATTGCTAAATATTTACATTTCCAATGTCTTTGTCCGAGATAAAATTACCAATTGTAAATGTAATTTATTTCCTCATGAATGTCTTGGCGCGGTTCCAAAAAAAAAACCACGTGCAGGGCGGGACAACACCTAGAGAGAAGCAGGCTTGGAGCCCGTGGATTGGCGGAATCAAAGCATGTAAATATAAGGAATAACTGTCAGATTTTTCGAATTCATGAAGATGATCAATGGATTGGCTTGTGTGATAATTTTATGCATAAACGCCTTCAATAATATAAAAACAACGAATCACCTCCCTCATCATTTTTTGAGGTTTTATACAATGTAAAAAGTTGCCTCATCATGTTTTGGGGCAATAAAAAATAATTATAATAAAAAACTCCCTTTCTCATTATATTTCTAGAAAAAAGGACTGCAAACCAATGAATTAACTTTGGCATAAAATGAAGATCTTTTAGAGGAATGAAAATATTTCATAATATTTTACACATATGGTGTCATTAGAATTCATCTTACCGAAATCGAGACTTGAGCACACAAAAGGCTCCATCCACCACAACACGGGTTCTGCAGTGTGAAGAGTTGTTATTCTCCTCCTGTTGGTTTTTAGGATTATTTACTGGAGTCATAAGGTATGACTTCAAAGGATATTCTAGAACACAGTGACAGTTCTTAAAGAATGAGATTAAGAAATGGATAATTCTCTGATGAAATGCAATTTTAAGTATTATGTATTTATACCTGAATCTCCTAAAAGCCAGCCACTGCAACCTTGACTCAAGATGTTATTTAAAATGGAGTTCTCAAAGACAAAACTGTCATGAACGGCCCCAGGCCACTTGCATACCAAATCGGTAAATCTGTAAAATTATAATTTTAGATAGCCATTACAGTAAATCAAAGTATTAAAAATCAATATTTGATAATTGATGTACGTATTAAAAAAAACTCTGTCTTGCTAAAGGGTAAATTCAAGGTTTTATAGACTATCCATACCTAAGAGAGGCATCAGCAACAGCCTGAACGTTCAAGGCATGAAACCCCTTCCGACAGACGAAGCTGGGCTCATTCTCTGATGGGACCTGTATTTTGATGAGAGTGCCATCTATTGCCCCCAGAACATTGGAAAAACCTGCCTTGCCAAAGAAATCTGGTTTCGTTCTTCTTATTTCTTCCCCACTAGATGGAAATTTGATGTTCTGCAGGTGATGGCAAAGGAATGTAAGAACTCTGTCTATCTCAACACAAACACTGGAGTCCCATGCAAGTCTGCGCACTCTGAGTAAAAAGACGCATTTTGTAAGGCATCTTATAGTGGCCAAAACCTGTTAATAATTGAATTTCATATTTGTAACCAGATGTAAACCTACAGGGTTTAGCACAGGCATATTGTTTGAACATTTTAAACTTAGACTTAGACAATATTAATATCATAATTATTTTTATTTATTAGCAGTGAAAGTAAAATGATATAAAAGTTTATTAAGGGGGATGTCCGGCCACCTTTAGTGCAGTGAGAAGAAAATGTAAACATTTCTTCAAATGGCTAAAATACATTATATTTTGATCAAGTTTTAAGTCCTTATGATAAAGATACAATAAATATGCATAACTGAATGCATGTTGTGTATATATAATCTATACTTTTGCAGAAAAATGCTATTGATATGCTCTTTAGAACTGCGCAGCTACAGAATTTAGCAGAGCCTTAAAAAATCCCAAAAAATATGCAAACCGTGCATTAATGTTCTCTCTACAACCATTTGTTGAGAAAATGTCTAAATTTTGCACTTTTAAATGATAATTTCAAGTTCAAAACAAGGTACCGTTGTCTTCAAAAAGAGTGTAAAGAACCATGAAAGTAGTTCATGGATAGCAGCACGTGGTCTATTTTTAGCACAGAATTTTGTTTTCCAGACCTCTTGTTCATATGGAGGGACATAACAATCTTTAAATGTAGAAGAGAATTACAGTTGCAAAATATTTCAAATAATATGAAAACTTTTAAAAGAGGAAAGGTGTTATAGTGTGGCTTGAAGTAATTTATTTAATATTATTATCGAACAGTTGTTAAATAGTATTGATATAAAAAAAATCTTAAACTCTTTGATTCCAGGTAAGGTAAAATGAGCACCATCAAAGTTAAAAATTAAGAGTTTGTAAGTTTGCCACGGATAACTTATATTACAGTGTAGCTATCAAAATTTTAATTATCACCAATGAAACCCAAAGAAATTAGACACATATAATCGATATGAATGACATTGTTTCAATACCTACTAGTACGAGGGGTTATCAAAAAGTTCGCGAACTATCTCTATATCTACAAAACCACAATGCAGATTAGAAACATAGCAAAACTATATATAAATATCTATAAATAGCATATGCTGAAGTTTTGCTCCTTGTTTGTGATGTCACAATCTGAAAATGACGTCATACAGGTACTTGTGACGAAAATTCTATATGCCCATATTGTCAAAATTACAATTTTACAGAGTCAAGAAAAAAATCAACATAATTAAATATTTTATACCATCTTTAAAATGACGTTTGGTGGTCTTCCCAACTCAGGGAAAGATTATTGCGTCCGTATTTATAGGTGAGAAAGAAATTCCTTAAAATTTAAACATAATTGTTGACAGAAGAAAAAGAAAAAAATATCGTGTAATGGGATGTAAAAAAAATGAGTCGGGCCATTTCTAGACAGTAGATCGGGAGAAAGGGCAACCAAATATTTTTATAACAAGTGGTCTTATAAGGCTAGTACATATTCCATCACGTACTTAGTAATGCAAATTTTTTTTAACCTTTTGCACTATTTTGAAAAACAAACATAGGATTTTCG